>JABFPB010007862.1:0-10616 GCA_022817645.1 Ceratoteleas bidentatus | reverse complement strand
GATTGAGGTTAAATGAACCATATTTTGCGTATACATTTACCCCAATTGTGGTACGATTCACCACAATTGTGGTTAATTTTACTACACTGCATAGTTGTCCACCATGTTACCATCGATTGTGGTAATGGTTACCGCAATTGTGGCTGTCTTCACGAACTATTTTTATCCGTGTGTAATTCAATAAATTTTCTCATTCTGGGAGGTTGTCTTGTTACGAAATTTTCTCATTCTGGGAGGATTTGTTATTTTACGAATAATATAACAAACATTATTTTTGGCGCGAAATGGCCAATTCAAACTTGCTCCGTATGTTCGAAGCAAGTTTATCACCTTAACTGTAATGCGATTCGTATTACCGTTAAACGATTTCCATTTCAATATTTCGCCAAAACGATATCGTTTAACTGTGAAACGGAAATGATAAAAAAAGTTGTCTCCATTTTACGGTTAAAGGGAATAAGTTTAGATTCAAAACGATTTCGTTTTACTGTAAAACGATTCTTTGGTGCGTCAGAACAATCATTCGACGGTTAAACGATTGCATCGAAACGGTCATCGTGTAACGATTAGACGAATTCTTCTTAGAGTGTTTTTTTTTCGTTTTCTAATGTTTACATTTGAGGCTGTGTTATCTCACAAACGAGAAATAGTTATTCTTGAAAATGTGCTATCGAAAATAGTACAAAGTTAGTTTAAAACACATTTTCATGCATAATCTCGCTCTGGACAGCAACGCAATCATCTAATCACTAATTTAATCTTGGTCCTTCAATATCATCTTAAAATGTAAATGTATAAGAAAGCGTTCGATGCAAGTTATTGCTGTTAGATTATTCCATAAAATAAAGATCCATTCTTTATTCTATGGTATTCAACGGTACAGAAACGTGAATAAAAAAATGTCTCAGTCGTAAATTGAAAAAAATATTCTGTAATATTTTACAGTACGATTTGTGTTATATTTGTGTTACAGTAGAACCTCTGTTCTTTAACTGATGTGGGACCGTCAAGCCTCTGTTCTTTAAGGCTGCTCTGATTGGCTGTGAAACTATCTAATGATTCCATTGGTTGTTGGAATTAAAGGACAGAGGTTCCAGTGTGTGTATATATATGTATATAAGTGTGGTAAATGTACAATTATTTATCAATAACAGAATATAACTGTTTGACATAGCTCGAAAAGATTGTACGAACTTCAAACAAATTGGAATGAAATAGCAGAAAAAATAAATACGACCCCCAATCGTGGTCTATCTATATTCCTTTAATTGTTTTATCGATCATCGTTTTAAATGGTTTTTGGAATTGAATATTAGAGATTGAAAGTTGCGGCCAATGGTTGATTGGATTCTCTGTTCATTCTTATAATTGGTCCACTTTCTTCTGCTCGCAAATCTTGTCTCAACTGCCGAATCTGGTTCATCGATTTTTCTCTTTGGTGTTTTATACTGAAGTTGAAAATAACTTAACACAATTTCAGCAGTTTTAGTAACTAAATTATTCAACTTGGAATACGATTACGCTTATTTTAAGACCATTTTTTTATTGGAAATATTTCGAAAATCAATTGTAGCCGCAACGAGTCGAGTAATTCGACTTTTGTTCGTAAATCCCAAAAATAGTTTACTGTATTTTGAATAAAAAATACTGCTGTGCTCTAATAGAACAAATATCTATTATATGTATAATATATACATATCAGCAATATAAAGTCTAAATGTCCATCAAATTTATTACAATGTACGTATATTATATGTTATGTTATATTTGAGATAAGAAGGCATTTTTGATACTGATTACATTTATGTGATACGTATAATGAAAAAATTGCACGTACCCTTGTCGCTCGCGGTCACGGTGAATTCATAATAAGCATTATTGTTGTCCGCATCTAATTGCTTTCTGTTGACAATGACGCCGTCACTGTTTACGCTGAAATGGTCGTCCGATACAATATACTCTATTTCCGCGTTAGTCCCCGAATCCGCATCCGTCGCTCGAACCTTTAAAATAGTTGTGCCCAGAGCAATATCCTCTTCGACGTTGTGCGCTTGGTAGTCCGGAAGCTCGAATTTAGGGGCGTTGTCATTCACGTCCGACACGCGAATCGTCAACTAAAAACACCATATTCATTAGCGACATGCAATAATTTTCGTTTCAAGGCCGACAAGCTATTGAATTGTCGGCCTTGAATGTAACGTTTGTTTATATTATTAATTATTAAGTTAGTTTAATCATGTTCTGATGAAGGTGAGGTCCACAATCTTAAAAATCTTCTGTTTGTGCACTGAGAAAATGTTTAGTAATGATAACCGACTATTCGGTTGATTTTGTGGACAACCAAAGTAATAGTTATGATAACCGAACGGGGTGGTTATCTTAACCAAACCACGATTTTTATAACCGACGTTTTCGGTTGCCTTAATGAAAAACACGCGGTTGTTCGTAAAATCAATGTAAATTTTCGGTTAAGGGGAGGTTTACTATCATTTGGTTCAAACACTCGATTTTTATATTGCATTTTTAGATCCATAAAAGTGTTTAAAATCCATCCCTGAAACGGTTTTTCCGAATACGGATCGGAAATGTTTGTTATTCGCGGTTGAACAAAAAATGCACTTGCGGCCGAAAACTGCTTGTCACCGGCCGTACGAGAGGCTCTGGAGCAACGCAGAATGGCCCAGATCGAGCAGAACGCCCTCTATGTTTATGGACCCGGAACTAGTTTATGGACCCGGAATAGCAGATTGAGCGTAAGTTGCATAATATTGCATTTATATGTAGTCAAAACTTCAAACGCGTTTTTCTCGAAATGACTTTTTTTATCGCGCGGTATGGTAACTTTAAATCTACTGAACCGATTGGCATGATTGTTTGTTTCCGACGAAGCTAACTAAATTGTCTAGGAGTTGTACCATTTTTATTCCGATCCATCAACTATAAATATTTTTACTTGGCCGACGAAATCATAAAATCGATGAAAAAACACTATTTTTGTCAAATGGCCGCCATTTTATTTCCTGTGGTCCAAATAACTTAAGCGAGGTACAACTCCTTAAGAATCTTATATACTTCGCTAACGTCAACTCAATTTTGATTTCAGACGAGCCGACTGACCTATGACATACCGCGCGTGGAGGTCTACATCGAAATTTTGTTTCGTTCCGACGGCATTTCCGCCTTTGCTCTTCGACATTTCCGGTCGAAAAAATTCCAGTTTATAGAGGAAATATCAATAAACATTTTGACCTAATTTGACATTGATATCTATAACACATCCCGAGAAAAAAATTCTCAAAGAAAACATGCTTTTTTCGGGCCAAAGGTAGTAAACCTCCTCTTAAGATAACTGAATTGAAAATATAGTCATGATAACGGAAAATTCCGTTCTTTTAACGAATAATTTCGGTTTTCGTAACGAAATGTTATGTAACCAAAAATAATTCGTTACGATAACGGGCTTGGATTTTTTCAGTGTGACAGCAACTTTACTGTTGATACGGGTTCCTGTTTGTCAAATACGAATGTCATTCTCTGACAATGATTACATATATTTTTTCTCACACAAAGTAATTCTGACTGTCCTAATATGATTTACATTCTATTACAGCAAGACATATGTTAAGCGTAATAATACAGTGTTAACTATACTTTTACATTATGTATTGTAATGTCACAGTGGGTTCAGCTATTTTACATAAAACACTGTTATGTTACTGTATTTTATATCCAATCAATTTTATCGGAAGTTTACACTGTAAATTTTTGCAACAAAAGAGACTTCTTACCGTTTTCCAAGACATTATTATATATTCAAAACTTGAGAACAAATTTTCTGCATCCCATCGATTTCAGCCGAATTTGTTAATCAGAAAACTTTTTTATAGACGTTGTGAAGAACTGTACCGACACACTTTTAAAAACGATTGTTTGAGCCAAGAAAAAGTTACTTGCGTCAAGGCAGAAACTGTCTTAATATTTCGCCAAAACTGTACGTGATTCAGATAATCAATTGAAGATCTTGAAGGAAACTGTCCTGAGCCAAAACAGTATACTCACTGAGAAAACCAAGTGCTAAAAATTACCACTTTAGTTGTACGAGATACCACTGTAGTAGTATTTCGTACAACTAAAGTGGTAACTTTTACCACTTAGTTTTCTCAGTGCTGATTTGTCATAAGACAGTATTGCATTCTTCATGAAAACTATCTGTTATAAGAATGCGGCCAGTGTCACTTAAGACATCACTTTACTGGCTCAAAACAGAGGCTGTTTTCCCAGCAAATGAAAACCGATTCAAACCAATACGAAAATCGAGCAAAAAATGTATCGGTTTCAATACCGTTTCTTAATCGGTTCAAACTGATACATTTTCGTTTCAAACGATAATTGTTGTTTTATTCAATGAAATTAAGTTTAAAACAAATTAATCTTACATTTTGCCATCAGTAATGTTATTTTAAATAGAATACTTGTCACTCCATGTCACGGTGACGTTTATTTATAACTGTTTGAACAATTTTTTGATAAAAGTTGTTTTTCGGAATATCTTAAAAATGTATCGCTTCAAGCCGATACAATTTTCAGAAATGAGATTGATGGTTCAAAGCGATAAAATTTGCTTGCTCATAAAGGGTGTGTCGGATGAAACCGCTACAAATAACATCTAAGTCATGATATACAGCAATGTCGGTTATAACCGATAAATTCCGTAGTAAGAAGTATCGGTGTTTTTGAAGAAACGCGATGCAAATGACAACATTTCTGATGGTTTCAATCGGTTTTCGTTTGCTGGGTTAGATTAAGGTAGAAAATCCGTGAACAAGGTCAGACTTATACAATCATGTAGTAAAATATTTGCAACTCATCGAGTTGATGAACAACTAGCATGTTGCTAATTAAAGTACGAGGAATCGATTTCTGAAATAAAAACATGGGTCACCAGCTAGATTCTGAAAAAACGATGAACGAATCTGTACATGTTTATATAGGAACTAACCTAAAATATTCAACTGGCCGTATGTAAGTTCCTCCGAAATTTTATTATATACACTACCGATAACGGTAGTGTATATCCCTCAGAATTCTGTAACGCCTTTAAGATAAGGATAGTGTATATTCCCCCGAATTTATTAATTTAATCACTCTGTACAAAAGATGAATTTGTATCTAGAAAGATAAATTACGGAATACTTATTTCATATTGAAGGCGAATTGGCGAAAATATAGCACTTTTTGATGCAACTGTTCCCTCCGTGTATATTGAACGTGGAAAAATTGAACAAACTTAGAATAGATGTTTCATTTCATATTTAAAGCTTCCAAAAATGAACAATTTATTTATAAATTACGAACGTGGAAAATAATGAAATTATGGTATTATTTTATTGATCACTTAGAAATAGTTCTGAGGCAGATGCTGTATTGTTGCCCCAGACCCTAATATTGATTTTATGTTTGAACTGAGAAAGAATCAATATTTCAAATAAAATTGAGACGAAATTCAGATAATAAAAGTATTATGATATCAATAAATATAATCTGAATAATACAGAAACGTTAACTTATATTATTATTACACGATATTTTGTGGCGATCCATTAGATGATACAAGTTACTTTCAAGAATATATTTTTTACATACGCCAGTCCTATTATACTGACCGAATTTAATTTGTCAATCTATATTTAACTAGAAATTGAACCAATCAAAAGAATTTTATAAAACTTTACAGTTGGGTCCTTAGAATATTATAATTTAATTTGCCAAATTTTCAAGCAATTCGACTACGCAGAGGTCCAGATATTGGATGTTAAAGTTTCTTTAATGCACCTGGATAGTATCACTATATATTATTTTTCAGCAATTTTAGTGGCTAATATCTCGGCTTCTATGTCGAAATGCTTGGGAATTTGACAAATCAAATGGTAGCCTCGAAATAAACCAGATTTAAAGTTTCATCGAATTCTTATTGTTTTAACTTAATGAACGAACTACCTTAATCTTCCAGGTTAGGCAATTTTGAAAATTTTTCTTTTTGAGAAACTTTGGCACTTTGGAGAAATTATTTTAGAAAATCTTCACTGTTTAGAAACTGCTGCGAATTTTACCTAAATATCGTCTAATCCGTTTTCGTGTAGAAGGAGTAACATTTTTTATTTAACTTGCATTCGTTAATTTTAACTTCTCACTGTTAACGTGATTTTTCTCTCACTATTAACGGCGTTTCTAACCAACAAACGACTATCCACCAATCAGACCACCAACCAAAGAAAAGATTAAAATGATCACATGACTATACGTCAATATTGAAAGGTTTGAGGGTATTTAGTTAATAAGTATTTAGTCATATTACAAGAAAAAAATTCCTTTTAAATAATATTATTCTGCTCGACATTTTAAACTGTGTTAAAAACACAATGAAAGGAATATTTAACGCACAACTACAAATGATTAATTTAAAGCCTGCCGAATATCCATCACAGCTTTGCCTCACCGACTATTGTAGACCAGTTTTTGCGCGACTTATTATCTCAAACTTGACAATCTCATAATTTATGCGAAATTGAAATGGGTGATTTTGTCGTTCAGCTGGAGGACGATTCGACGTCGATGAAAGATCCGGAGTGGTGCGAACTCGAGGAAACGATCCGTTCCAGTTGGACATGGAGTACGTACTCTACGTTAAGGCGGAGGATCAAAACGGACGCATTGATGAAAAGCGTTTTCAATCGACCAACGAGGAGAGACTGTCTATAGTCGGAGGAAAGCGCGCCCCGCAATTTTATATGACCGCCTACGAGACCGAAATTCCAGAGAACCAAAGAAAAGATTCCGAGTAAGTTGCTGCGTTTTCATAAATGTTTCACCGAATTCTATACAATTTTATTCGAATTTTATTGCGCGTTCGAAAGATGTTATCCTTCGCAAAAAATATATCTTTCTATGGAATACATTTTCTTTCATATATCGCCAGTTTTTTTTTATTTTTTTGTTTGATGCGAATTTATCCTTACAGACATCTCTTACCGAAAGTTGGCACGATTTTATCACGGCGTCTATCGTAGAGCTGTATCGCTTAAAAGAGACAAAACTAAAATATTCCAGAAAAATTCCCACAATTTGTCACAATAGATGTAAAAAACTAAAATAACTATTATCATGAAAGAATTCCAGTTTTCATGGTTACATATATTTGGGCATGTATGGCGATAACGCACTAAAAAATATATGGCACTAGTATACACATGGATGTCATAAACATGCAGTATGGATGATTGTGCACTAGAATACACTGTTGGGTTACGCCAAACATAAGTGTATTTGCCCCAAACGTACAAATGGTTGTCCGAAGCAAACGTATGTTTCATTAACCATAGAGGATGTAATAATATAGATATGGTTGCTACAACCGAATCAGTTTTTTTAGTGCGGTTTTCTGTGAACAACATAATTTTACACAAAATGATTGTAAAATGATCACTGTTAGAAATATGCATGCGTATGACTCGACAGTCAAAGCTCTAGTAGAAAATATGATAGGGCCTGCCACATCAGACACGTGGTCCTTATCAGTGTGGTAAAGTATTAGAGGATAACATGCTAAAAATCATATCTGGCCCCGATGACGTATTCTGATGAGGAATTGAGTTGAATGTAACGGTGGGCATCACTGTTGCCCTGATCGACCACGCCTCTTAAAGAACACCCCACACCAGGGCTTCATCAGGTATTATTGTCCAAGTCCTGATTAGGATCCCTTCTCTTCATCTCAGCATTAACACCTTAAGGTGCTTAAATCGATATGTGAGGCCGATAAAGAAGAGTGCAGCATTCAAATATTTCCAACTGTACTACGTATTAAGGTCTAGTAGAAAGCATAATTACCGACATTACAGATTCTTCAAAATGTAGCTAAATGAAATCGCTCCTATTAATTTAATAGCCAGAGCGAGGTTCTCTCATTTTTTACATTTTTTACTTGTACCTCACAATCATCTTATTTTACAACCGCTTGGTTATCCAAACAGATTGTCTAAAAGCCCTAATTTCTAGTTTTCGAGGTGGAGAAAATCGTACACGCAAAGAACAGAACATTATTGTCACACCAATGAGTAATGTGCTACGAATAAAACATAAAAATCATCAATGAGTATTTTCATCACATCAACCATTCGTGTCAAGCGCAGTACTGTTTACTACGCTGACACGAATGCTTGATACGATGAAAATACTCATTGGTGTTTTTTATGTTTTATGCGTAGCACATTACCGATTGGTGCGCGGGAAAGTGGTCAGTAATGTTCTGTTCTTTTGCATGTAGAACTCCCAGCATTTCATAATGCGATAGCACAAGGTGTTACTTTACAGCTGATAACATTCTCCCATAAGCACAGAATCTTGCCCTTTTCAGTTTGTTGAGAAATATTAAAGTATAATTGGTTCACAAGCAAAATCGCTAACTCCGTTGCAGCAGACTTTTGACTTAGCCTTAATATATTAATACAAACAAATAAATTAACCTACGAAATTCGCGATTCGATTGTGTTAAAACGCTTGCATATTTCTGACTGTGATCATTTTACTATCACGTTTTGTAAAATTATGTTAGTTTTGGCGATAACTTGCGTTATTGCCGGAATCATGGTAAATATGACCGCCAACATGCCCAAATTCTTTTATGATAATAATTACGTTGATTTGTTAACATAATCTATTTTTACAATTTGTGGGAGTTTTTGTGTAATTTTTGAGTTTTGTTTGGTGTTTAATATCATTTAACTTTATCACTTAACTTTTAGTTCAAGCGATAGATCGTGGCAATTCATTTGGTAGGGATCGAAAGACTGAGAAAGTTCGACAAAAGATAAAATAATTTGAATCAAATGGACATTTTTGATAAGTAAGTTCAAGTAATTTTCCCTCACTCCGGGCGGGAATACCCACATTCCCGCCATGTCGGGCGGAAATATGGGCTTCCCGCTCCTTCGTAAGGGAAAATATCGTACACACTATGGGGGGAATTTCGATTTCTCACTCGATCCTTCCAAAACTCGGCTTCGCCTCGTTCCGGAAGTTCACTCGTTTCGAAATACGAAATTCCCTCCCTAGTGGTGTAATGTACTATAATAGATAATTAAAAAATCGTTTAGATCAGTCAGAAAAGTTTTTTTTAAAAAACGTTATAACGTTACGACGTCTATCAAAATGTTAAAGAGGCATTGTAGTGTGTTGCAGTATAATACTCCGTATAGCTGAATGTCTTGATTTTTTTCGGTAGAAATTAATTGCAGGACATTAAAGGTGATATGAATTTTACAGCATTATATCTGTGAAAGCCAAGTCGTTTGCTGACCGCGAAATTCGATACACGTTGAATGCTCAAGGCCAAGGGGCGGCTGGTACGTTCAACATCGGCCCGACATCTGGCATCGTGAAACTCGCTAAGGAATTGGACTTTGAAGATTTGAGGCAACCAAATATTTATCAGCTAGCAGTCACAGCCACCGAAGACTCTGGCGGATTTTCAACATCTGTCGAGGTGATGACCTGTTTTGTGTATACTTATGTGATAGTGCCATCACCCTTTCACTGAATAGCCAACGAGATTCAGTTAGATATTTAAAGAAAAAGTGTAAAGCCATTACATAAAAACTGGAATTTTACGCAAATTATAAACCATGGTTTTAAGGTGATTCTTCAAGTCTGGAGTACCCGAGTTAGTGGCTTTTTCATTATTATTTATACAAGTTGAGAAAGTAATCTTGTAATTATTGATTAAAAAAACACTCCAGGATAAAGTCAGCATGTGCGGGTTGAACATCGATTTTCGCGGCGGTTTCAGATATCCCGAATGTCATATAATGTCGGTTCTACACATTCTTAAAAATATTTATACCGAGCCGAAACTGTCACATTCTTGGCATTAAATTCATTGAACCAAGCAAAACAAGTGTTGAATCAAAGCAGTCACAACTGCCCTCAAACATTATGCTTATTCAGTATAACTAATTCAAATTCTTAAGGTAGGAAATCCGAAATCATTACAAATCAAGAAGTTGATTAAAATTCCGTATGTTGCTAATTAAAGTATGCGTAATCGATTTCTGAAATAAAAAACATGGGTCACCAGCTAGATCCTGTGAAAACGAGGAATAAGGTTCCTGTAGCTTTTGGTACCATGCTTGACTCAAGTGAAAATTGCACTAAAAATGTTAACATCTATTATTCTTATTATTGAATTGAATTTAAATACAGGTATCCCTCGTACAACGCGCTAGTTTGGTTCTGTGAAAACAGCGCGTTGTACGAAATCGCGTTGTACGGGACTAAGGTTAAATGGAAAAATTACAGTTCGGTTCTGGAGACTATAGACATGGAACATTTTATTATAAAATGTATCGTCAATCACAACAGTAAAATAAAAGTTTATATAAATTATTATATAACGCAATACATTTATATAGCACAAATGACTAACGCCATCACTGATCAGAAAAAGGAAATAAAGTAGGCCCACGTGGACGTTTTTTCGGCGGGGAAATGGCAGGATTTGACGGGGATATCTTCGCGGTTTTTATTGAGAAAAAGTGTTGATTTTAAATGACTAGAATAAA
>JABFPB010007861.1:0-10617 GCA_022817645.1 Ceratoteleas bidentatus | reverse complement strand
AAAACCTCTGAAAACATGTGAAAAACCTCTGAATTCCTCCAAAATATCTGTATACCTCTGATAATCTCTTAAAATCTCTGAAAAATGCTCTGAAAACATCTGAAAACCTTTGAATACTTCTGAAAACATCTGAAAACCCCTGAATATCTCTGAAAATCTATAACAAATGCTCTAAAAACATCTGAAAATCTCTGAATACCTCTGAAAATCTGAAAATGTCTGAAAATCCCTGAAAACCTCTGAAAAATGAAACTGTCAATTTTTTAGAGAAAATTTTTTCAGAGGAAATTCTGAAAAAATTTTGCCAGTCCCAATTTTTACAGAATTTTGAAAAGTTTTCAGATATTTTTAGAGATTTTATTCTACATGGAATATCAGTTGAAATACCATATTTTTTTTGTAAATCGAGTAACATTAAATCTACCAAATTGTACCTATATTTAGTAACTCTTGAATTGTAACGTTTACGTGACTTCATACCTTAAAAACTGTTCCTCCAAACCAGCTCATCCTTTTTGAAAATCTTACATCATTACCAAAATCACCCACACCTTGGCATACAACGAAAAATACCTAAAAACTATAATCAACCACTCGATCACTCCTCTTTAGAGATAAACCTAAGCCTGAATAGAGACAATGTAACGACATCTATTTGGCGATAATCGGTAAAGAGGACTACTTCGGCGGCGTCGAATAACGGATATAACTGGCGCAATTATTTATGAAAATCGGGGATATTGAAACGAAATCCCATTGACGGTTTAACGCGTCAACATTGTTGATACAAAACCGCGCGCGAATTCGGCAGAGCCGTCCGACAAAGGACAGGAGATTGCGCCCGATCGTACGTACGCTTGTAACCCGATATACTTACAGCCATGCATCGGTAGGCATCGGATTCCATCGTAGCAGACAATAGAGCCATCGAATCTATTCGTTCGCGTTATGTCTATCTGCGCGGCGAGATAACGCAGGTAATGCGCCTGTGTGTCGCGGATGTAAAGCGCGCGTTTCCTCGTTGCATCAATTGTCATTAAGCCGTACGATTATTGCGCGCATTGACGATTATTGTGCCGATAGACATTACTGAAATATCCCGCTTTCATAATGATCGATGCCCGGCCGAAGATTCCGCTAATGGCGCCAATAGCGCATTGTCCTTGTCAGCCGAAGAATTACTTATCTGGACAATGCGCGCGTGCATCACACTGCGCCGACACTTCACTCGCTGATCCGCAACATGCATGCGCTACCGCGCCTTTCACGAATCATCGCACGACGGATTTGCCCGACTCAGGGAGAATTGGAGTTGTTCGAATTCGGTTGATGGATTGGGTGGGATAAGAACATATCATTCGTGTATTGGAAAAACAAACGGGAGGTGGGATTTGAAAGTTAGGACATGGACAAGATGAAAAATTGTTTTATGGAAGTGAATTTAAAAGAATAGGGGTGTACGATTTTTAATTAAGGATAGGGTAAATAACACTCTTAAAATCAACTATTGTATTTACTTTGGAATAAATTAAAAGTAAACTTATATCTAGGGGTAACTTTTCTGTGGAATCAAATGGTGTGGTCAGATTAGTAAAAAATTGTTATTTTGAGGTTATGGATTTCGAAACATTAAAAAGGAAGGACTTTTTGAAAAAATCTCTTCATTAAGTTGTAGAGCATGCAATTTTATTTCAGAAAATGCCTAATGGATATTTTTATTGTGAAATTCCGAAGTAGATAGTATTGAAAAATTGTCACTATACGTTAAATTCGGATCAAACTTCAAATATGATTGGAATCCATGTACCTGTGACTTTTAACGTACTCACTAATATATTTAAGACGCCAATAAATTGTTTTGCAAACTTTTCATAACATACAAAACAGTGAAATACAGCAATGTATAAATGTGTTCCTCTAATGGAAGGTCTGAAAACTTAAGCTCTAATATAAAGCCTCTATTTCGATTTATGAATTGAATGGTTCTGACCCAATCGACCAGATTCTTACATGATTCTTAAATTGTAATATACTGTTCTTTTCATTTTAATACAAAAAACTAATGTCTTGGAATCAGTATATGGATTCATAAATAATCTTCCCGAAGCGACTTCTAATATCAACATTTTGATTAATGTCACTTCTAAAAACACTGCACTTTATGTTCTCATTTAATATCAGCAAACTTCAGTAACCATATAACAGATATATCCCTGGAAGAAAGGGTTGAATTACTACCAGAAAAGGCAGTTCATACATGTACATTCGCATACTATCTAATAAAGGACCATTACTTAAACACAGAATAAACGCCCATGTCCGTCTAATTAATTAGCCACGACGTCCAGAGATAATACATTCTATGACTGATGGTTATGCTCGTATTTAATTAGCGGATTATATGTAATGCAATTCTTAAGTTGCCTCCAACAATAAAACAAAGGGATTGATTCAGCTCGCTTATCTTCATGGCTGTTCGTTTATGGACTGCATGTTAGAAGTTCCAGCAGGAAAATATAGTTACAACTCTGTGGTGGAAATATAGTTACAATACTTTTACTCAATCATTCCTCAAAATCTCTCCCAACCCAAAAATCTTGCCTCACCTAAAAAATGCCTTCTACTCCTAACACACCAAATTAGAAACCTCCAAAACCTAAGAGTCCGTGAAAAATGACAAGACATTAAAATTAAATGTGTTCTTTTGCTATCAATGATTTTCCATACTGTGTGAAAAAGAAATAAAATGATGTTAATGTCGAGATTCGAACTCGGAAACTTGTGAATGCCAGGCAGACAGTTTAACCGTTCGTTTAATGATTAATTACTGAGAAACATATTTAACTATTAAAGTAACGATAAAAATATCAACTGACGAAGAATCATGTGAGCATCGACGAAGGAATCCTGGAAAAATAAAATAAAGTAGGGAAACACTGAGTCAATACAAACGAAACAAAATTAAAAACCAAAGTTTACAAAGATTAATACATTAAAGATGATAGATATTACAGGAAATAGATATAAATTAGTTTGAATTAGTTCGTTTTAGCTTCCATCGACTTTCATTTCTTTCTATTATTTATATTTTACAGTTACATATCAAACCCTCAAAACTGACCTTCGATTTACACCACAAATCATGTCCGATCGAGTGCGCCTTTTTCTCCTCAAATCTCGAATCGCTGTTCAACAGTCAGCAGCTGTTGTTACACGTTTCATTAAGAGATGAAATTAAAAAAATAACGCAACACAGCATCGAAAACACCTCGCGACGCGACCGCTTTTACATGCCCACATCCACGCAATTCTTTTGAAATGCTCGCGCACCACAAATATGATGAACGGAGTACACAGCAATTTAAGTAGCGACCGTGCGCCGAGGTTATTAAAACACGTTGCATGCGCCTATGTACATATGCGCGCGACTTGTATACCTTTCCGTGCCTCGTCGTTTTGTGAAAAGCGTGATGTATTTCTGATGCCCCGGGCGATTTGCTAACGAGGTATAGTGCGTATTCTGTGGCATGGTCAGTGATTAACGAAAGTCCGCTCGTATCTGCAATCTACGCGGAATATGATCTTCAATAATCGGTGTGCCTCTGCGTACGCGCGTATGATAATATAATAATTATACTCGTTACGCGTATGACGAGACACGGAACGCCGATGCAACGAAAACGCATCCATTTTTCCGCCCCTAATTCGTAATTAAGCGCTGATACGAATTTTATATGTTTTGTGTGCGAACGGGACCGATTGCGACGTAATTGGGGGAGATAATCATTGTTAAATGGATTTTCGTGCGGAGCTCGGAATCGGGTTTTAAAATCGCGAGGCGTGCATGAGGAATTGATAAAAATCGAATGAGGCTTGATGTGGCGTTTTTGATTGAACAATTTTAATGGGTTACTTGGGGGTTTTGATGGAAATCGGAAGGATGGGATTGGGAAAAAAATAAAAGGGACATTTTTGTAAATTACAGTGGAGAAATGTATAGTTTTGATATATCAGTGTTCATGATGTATCTAAAATAAAAAAGACATGTTTAAACATTTCTTTAAACAATGTTTTTAACTTTCAGCAGATTCAGAAATTGAATTGAATAACACTTAACGAGAATACAATTTGATCATCGATGTTAGTTTTCTTGAACATGTGTTTTTTCCTCACTGTACGAACGAAAACAAATTTCAATCAGTCTCTTCGACCTTTTCCCACACGATCTTACATAAGGTGATCCAATCGTCGGTCTAATCGTGTTTCAATTACTTTTACGCCATTAGGACGATTAATTTCATTTACACGGGATTAAGGAGAGCCGCAGGTTCGAGCGAGGATTTGGTGCAGCGGAAAAACCTGTGCGAATCCGCTGAGTCAAAACGAATGTTGCTGAGTCAACGATAAATGATGTTTTGACATAAATTTCTACGTATAATGAGATCTTTTCATCGGACACAAAAGGAAAGTAGACGCGCGCGAGGGTCGCGTAACGATCTTGAAATATCGTCGGCGTACGCGGAATGGCCGTATTTTTCTAGTGGCGAACGGGATTTCAATTGATCGGCTCTGTTGTGTTCGTTATAAATTATTTCGGAGCGCGGGACAAATAATCCGCGTTATCCGATTGCGTTATTAAAATGCGCACCGGAAATATTGTTACCGAAAAACGATTGGATACCTCAATTATCGGTATCACGAAATTGACACAATTTATTTGTAATCCGACGCGATACCGTTTATGCGAGATGTAATGCCCATTCAGCGCGCAACTCAATAAATACAATTGCCGTTGTTTCATGACAAGTCGATATAAATTAATATCTTGCATTCCACTTCAAACGTTCGCTTCACAAGCCTCATTATTGGATAAAATCGATTATTCGGCGTTTAAAGGGATTGATTTGCAGCTGTGTGGCATCGTTTTTGACGACTTTCTGACATTAAAGAAGAAATAAAAAATGACCCGTTGTTGCAAATTATTTCAATGCTTGTTTAGAATAAATGAAAAAAATTGCTATATAACCAAATTTAGATCCTAAACGGTCTGCGTTTTGAAACAAAAGGATTCCATTTCATTCAAAAAAGATTTGGTCTAAAAAAGACAGAAACTTTTCTAGGCCATTTTATTTGAAATTTTCTCTCAGTTCTGCGAAAACCATTTGCCATCGATTTCAACATTAGTTCATATCTTTTTCCATGTCCGAACCACCTGCAATAACGAATTCATTTGCCGAACATCTAGTCGCGATTATTTACTTGCACAAAGCGTCCAAGAAAGGCGCTATTGTGCTTCCCTCTCGTCACACTGGACGGGCAGCTTTTGTGGATGATTCGTCGGGAATAATGAATTTATCATCCCCAATTGGCTTCTCGCAGTTTATTTCTTCGCATAAACCTCGCGCATAGATGGATCCTCGAGCCCTCCTCAATCGACGCACGCCGGAGTGATATACGCATTCGGATTTTCTCGGTGATATGCAACATGCGGGCAGTAATTCAGTTCGTGCAAGTCATCGCGATCATCCCCGGGCGAGCGAGCGATAACGATTCATCATTCACGACGACAGCTACGAGCATCAGCCTAAAGTGGTGGCGTGATTCTGCCAAATGCGGTACCAAACGACCGTGCATTGTTCCGCGCGCACTTATTGACTTTGCGCGGAAAAGAGAGCGCGGCGAAGTTAAGTTAATCATTGTTAAATGCTTGTTACGAGACGCGAGTCGAGTGCCGACAGTTGTATAATTATTGTGATGACTGTCATTCATTTTCGTCCAATTGTTTCGCAAAGACGTTCATTAGAGAGAATCGGACAGGTTTTCTTTTCACTTTGATTGGAGCTCGGGTAATGGAGTGGTTGTTGTAATTGAATTCGCTCCGGGTCTCAGGAAGATGATTTGATAAATGGGAGCTGTTGGGCGGGTGTTTTGTCGTCGAGTTGTGCATGAGTGAGAAGTGAATGTTGCAAAAAATAGGATTTTTTGTATTTTAGGTAGAGCTGTAGAGAATTTGAAGATCGAGTCAAAATCTGGGCAATTGAATGGAGATTTTGTACCGGTGTTGTTAAATTTGTCAAATGGTCACGCGACATTTTTAAAAGATCAGAATTTGAATGGATTTGAAATATATTTGTAAATAATTTGTAAAAGAATTTCACATTTTATAAAGCATTTGTTACTTAAATAAAAAAAAACTGTTACTGTTTAGTGTTGTTAACAGTTATATTTTTTATTTTCAGGTGGTGTAAGACGATTTTGACCAGTTTGACCGTCAATTGACCAAAAAGATTTGGGGTGATCTAATTATAAGCGTGATAATATAAAATTACGCTTTTAATTAGATACACCCCAAAATTTATAAAATAAAAGTTTATCTCATTTTATTTTATAAAATGAGAAAAACTTTTTCCCATTTTATAAAATGGGAAAAAGTTTGTATTTTTCCCAATCTATATACTATAAAAATGGGAAAAGAAAAACTGTTAATTTTTTTATTCTCAATTAATTGTATTAATTACATTTTAAGTGAAATTATCAACAAATACTTCGACTAAAGTCAAGTTATTTGTTAGTACCCTTTCATTTCAATATCTTTCTAAAACAAAATAAAATTTGACAGCGGTGGGATTCGAACCCACGCCCTTTCGGACTGGTGCCTAAAACCAGCGCCTTAGACCACTCGGCCACGCTGCCTATCTACAAAGAAGAAACCAATAGTCGAAATTGTGAGGTAAGAATGTGTCTTATCTAAATGCGTTATGCGATCATAGATAATGCCTGCAGTATGTTTAAATTAAGATAAGAATATTATCCAATTCGATTTGAATGCTTTTTTTTCTGTTGCATATCGATGAAATCTGTTTGTCAGTTGTGGTTAATATTAACTTTAAAGCTTGTTATTATTAATCAAAGATAAATTTACATTGAAATATAACTTTTAGGAACTCAATTTTGCTGGTTCAGTTGAACCAAATGAAAGCTAAGACACTCTGCTTTATCTGACCGCCCCGTTATGTAATATTCACAGCAATCCCTTATACCAAACAGCCGAGGTGGGTATGATGGATTGGGTCGGGAAGATGACATGGAACTAATAGTTTTACGATCTGTGACGAGCGTTCATCATTTATTTATACAAAAGTTAATAAAAGTCAAAATTAAAGACACTTCGGACAAATATAAAATTGATTGCGTAAAATGATTATGAACCGATCATTCAATTATTTTACACTCATAAATCTTTTTAAGTATAATTGTCGACTTTAAATATTATTAGGGCGTTGCTTAATCTCTTTCTGTTTTTTAAATTAAGGTAACGATATTTTTTATAAGAAAAACAAGTAATAGTCACTCAACTATAAAATTGTATTTTCAATCAATCATTCATTATTTTATACGATGTCACAAAATTTCAGAAAATTTTAATTTCGATATTAAATTATTACTCTGTCAAATCGCGCATAAAAGGTAACATTTTCGGCACTTGATGCAAATTTGCGTATATTTATTGATCTGTCTCGAAACGTTTCGGCGTATCTCGCGTTTGAGTTTTGGTTTTACGTGTGTACCCTTGGGACGCGATAAGGGAAAACGTAAGAAATCGCGGAACGTCGTTGTGAGCATGAATTTTTATATCGAGATAGTATCTCACAAAGAGTGTACTAGGTAGGTGGATGCGCCATCATCGCGGGAAAAGTAAAATTAAAATGCCGCTGAAAGTGCCCGCGCTCGCGCGTATAAAACCGTATTACGCCCGTGTTATAATAGCCACTTTACATAAAACTCGGACTTGTCATATTTTACAATTCTTAAGTCTGCTAATGATAAGCATCCCGGCTTTTACTCCGACTTCCGAAGCGGAATTACTATCACGGCTGCGAATTGCCAGTGTTATCTGCCACTTAATATTGTATGTCGAATATTGTCGACCGTGATTTTTTTTTGTAATTATTTGATAACCGAAAGAGATTATTCATTGACTTTGGAGTTTTGTTTCATTTTTGGGATGCGTTTTTTCTTTGCAGTAGCCCTGAAAGATTCTTTTAAATTCTTATAAAAATAGAAGTATCTTTTTTAAGAATATAATATTTGTAAGAATAATCCGAGAAAAATATGTATGATCCTAAAGTGATTTTATCCCTTTGATCACTTTATGATCCCATTTTTGAGACTTTTCACCATTTTGCGATCACAAAATGATAAAACAAATCGTTTTGGATCATTTTATGATCATTTTGTGATCCCAAAATGATACAAAAAACTCGTTCATGATCATTTTGTGATCCCAAAATGATACAAAAAACTCGTTAATGATCATTTTATGATCATTTTGTGATCTTAAAATGGTCGTAAACAGTCTCAAAAATGGGACTTTATAAAGTGATGAAAGGGATGAAATCACTTTATGATCACAAAATGATCATTATTTGTTTTTCTCTCGAAAATAAATTCGTTTTATTCTTTTTTACTTTAAGGGTTAATATTCATTAGAAAATTGTGAATCTTTAGAACATTCTGTCATATTCAGAAGTTTTAAGTGACGTTGGTTCAGATGTTTTAAGATGAAATTTTAGTTTTTTGTAATCTTTGCTCATGATCTGAGACTTCGTAAATTATTAAAAAAAATTATTCTCTATGTATTTAAAAGAAAATTTAAACAGAAAATCTTTACACCGAAATATCAAATGATACATGAAACATTAGGTGGCGCTAAAAAGTAGGAATATCCCTTTAATTTTCTCGCAAGGCTTCTTGAGGTTGATATGCAATTGAACTATGAATAATTACATCATTTTTATCTAATACAATTTTTTTCGACGTTATATATACAAATCAGGATATGGGGACCACTACAAATTACGGGGATCCATACAATTACTGCATTTCTTCGAAAATGTGCATTTCATCAAATGCGCTATTGAACTGTCAATATTTATACGGACCAACCGTTATCTATATAAACAATTGAACGTCATCGTGCATTTATAGGCTTCGTTTGCGAAACAAATGACTCATATCTGTCTACGTAACGAGTTTTTCCTGCAAATGTTTCGTCTTATCGATATACTAGTCGATGAGTATAAATACTTGGATATTTATAGATAAACGTCGAGGAAATGTACGTGGCAAGTCTCGCTGAAGCTGCCTTCCGTTGATATTGAGTATTTCAGCCAGCGGTTGCCAAGGCAGCGTGGCCGAGCGGTCTAAGGCGCTGGTTTTAGGCACCAGTCCGAAAGGGCGTGGGTTCGAATCCCACCGCTGTCAAATTTTTATTTTTATTGCCGAAATGCACTTCTTTTTTAACCACCAATGCACCCAATTTTCATCGAAAAAACGCTTCCTCAATTTTCTTAAATTCCAGGGCTGGAAAAGCTGCTAGATCAGTTTAAATTATCACCTGTAGTAAGAAAAAGTGTGCATTTAATTTCTTCACTTTTTTTTACTTGATAATGTCATTTTTCATCCAAATATTGTTGGTACATAGTTTAAAGTCCGGTTAACATTTGTCATTGAAGATAATAGCCTAATGATATTTTAACATTTTATCATTTTTATGGGACATGCAAATTGCTCATAAGCTGCACGAATAATTCGATCCGAAAATGATTCCAGTTGGACGAATGAGAACCACTTAATCATTGTAGCTGTAGTAAGCTACGCACTCGTTTGGTATACTCTTCGTTCCTATAGTATAGTAAAATTTTTCTAGAGAACCGCATTCGAATGTTATTTCGTAAATGTTACAGTAATTGTAACGGATAAAAGTTGATAGGGATTTGAACAAACTAATTTTTATTACAATAATTTTACGTAGTAGTTTCACAAGTTATCGTGAGGTGTCGAGGTAGCGACGTTTATTGCACAACCTTTTTATCTCGTGATTAAATACCTTATTTCATTTGTTTCAATATTTTCGAATACCTGCACGTATATTATTGAAACATGATATGAAATGTTAAATATGAAAAACTCTATTTTTCTTTTCGAACGTATTGTGACGACTAAAAATGAAATATAAATCCATATCTTTTTAATTTACCTGTTTCTGTTTTAATAAATCGGAACAGCGTTTCAGTTTCAGAACTGTTATACGAGAATATATAGTCAATATAAAAATCGTATATGGTCATTTGGAATATCAATAACTGAAATAAGTAGTATTAACACGTTTTGACTTTAAGATTCACAATCTATTCAATTCTTCAGTCCTTCTTTCAATTCAATAGTTCAGTCCTAAAATCAATCCTTCATATATAAATCATATCCAAATCTTGCGAGCATTAAATACTTACTGAGCATTAAATAAAAAACTCAATATAATTTAAATACTTGAAATTTTTCTTCGATAACACCTTGTGATGTAATGTTTTACTCGATTCTTTCGTGAAAACAACATGTGGAGTAGATTGTATTAAAATAACGATCGTTCGGTAATATCCGCCTCGTCATATCGTGTGTTTTGTAATACTTTCGTACACGTGTAATTTATCGATCGCTCGGCTCAGCTGATGAAGCGATTGGTCTGGGCAGCTCTCACTAAGGGGATGTAGCTCAGTGGTAGAGCGTTCGCTTTGCATGTGAAAGGCCCCGGGTTCGATCCCCGGCATCTCCATTTTT
>JABFPB010007860.1:0-10615 GCA_022817645.1 Ceratoteleas bidentatus | reverse complement strand
ATTTTAAGACACTTTTGTAAGACGTCTTAAAATGTCTACAAAAAGTGTCTGAAATTAAGACAGTTGTTGTAGCGGTGCCAGGAACGTTTTCCGCGGACAATTTCGTCGCGCAATTTTCGCCGAAAAACGCGGCGCAGTTCGGCTTTGAACTCGATGTCCATAATTTGACGCCTAACCATAGACACTGCGCGCCGACGCTCATTAGTCACGACACGGGCGCGTTCATTGACGAGCCCGCCGAGTCGGCGATAACGCGCGCTCGCGTAATAAACATTAATTACGCGCATTTTTGCGCGCGCCGAGCGCGATAGTAGGCCGGGTTTCCGCCGCGGAGTGGCGCAACGCTCGCATGCTAATGCCGCGCTTTTCAAAGAGCCACTCCAGGCCGGGCCCGCGTCATTGTTCGGCGCCGTCTTTTCCGCGTCTCGCAGGCAAGCCATCGGCTATCGACCGAACGTCCAACGGTTCAACGACTCGATATGATTTCGACGGATCGACACGTCACATTATTTCGATACGTGCCGGGAAGACGCGTTAATTAGCTGCTTTCCGTTTATAAAAGCAATTTCGAGGCAAATTATCTTAAAAATACAACTAAAAATATCCGGTTGTTGTAAGGGGAACGTTCTAATCATAAGGGGATTTTGCACGGAAGGAAAAATTGCATAAAAAAATGCTACATTTTATAGTAATTCGAGGACGAAACTTCCAAAACAGTATAATCTACTATATTTTGTAGTGCGTTCAAACTACAAAAGACGCGCTGATTCAAAAAAAGAAAGATCGAATGCTTCGAATGTCAACAGTGTCGGCGGTGAAGGTGAAGAGGTAAACCTCAGAAGCTGTAAACCTCAAGATCGCGGGTTCGAGACTCTGTGTGGAAAATGTTTTTTTAGAAATAGAATGTTCGTTTACTATAAAAATGTAGTAATTTGAACCGAAAATAATACGAGAAAATTATGAGAAATACATGTACCAAATACTAAGAGAAGAAGCTTCGTCCTTGGAATGCTGTATAATATAGTAATAATTAAGACAACTTTTATCTCTGTGTAATGAGAATACTTGCATCAGAATTTCCATTTTTGTTAAAAGCAGAAAAATCTTCCATTTCAACGAGCTTTTGTTAAATAAATTGATATGATTTATCTTTTATAGAAAATAGTTTACACTAAAAAACGAGTATGGTTTTCCTATTTTTAAGGTTAGGTAAACCATACTCGGACTTTAAATAGTTTTGTTTGGGCACCAGTATTTTTGTTAATAGTAAATAATTCAAGATCTTCTTTCGTTATCATGACTAAAGTTCGTGACTAAAACCATGACTAAGCGTAATTAGGTTTCGTAAACCAATTTGAAGGTTGTGTACATAATCATATGGCATACGTACTACTTATGCAATTCGTCAGTAGTACCAAAACATTCCAAAAGATGGCGCGAAGCAACACATTTTTAGAATAAATCTATTTATAATGAGGGTAAATCAATGTAACCGAAGAATAAATGCATTTGGAATAAATATGTAATTACATTACGCTCTATTTGGATCTTTTTTTATATTAGACTTAATAATTTTTAAATGAGAGGAGTGATGTTTAGAAGATAGGTATCTAAGACGTTTTTATAGAGTTCTGCGATAGGAGGTTTCGAATGTTTTTGCATAGGAAATGAAAAGGAAAAATTGTTCACAATGAAATTAAAGACACGTGTCTTACTGGATCAATTCTGAAAATGTCGTTGACTTATCTGTCGTGAAGATATCGATGTATAAACATTGTTCTAGAAGAAACACGTAAAGAAATGATTATTGTTGTTTTTCAATACTTGTGTTTACATATCGTAGTCCCTTTTAAAGTTGCATAAATTTTTAAAGTTAGTTTTATGTTTCAATTTTTTCTGTGTTTATTACATTTAAGGAGTCGGTTGGTTGAAAAATTATACTTCGAGAGAAATAAAGAGGATATATTTTAATTGCAATTATTATGTTAAATTTGTGAAGATGGTAACTGATTTTGAATGAGATGAAGGATGGATTTATTACAAAGAATTCATGTCAAACAATTGTTTACGGATTAAAATGTTAACGTTTATTAGTTTTTCAATTATTATTGCTCGACATAATTCAGCATCATAAGCTAAATAAACTGAATTGTCCTTATTGTCATAAATTCTGAACCGTATAATTAATCATTTCAAAGTAACTTTATTCAATCATCTTTTTGTTAATATACCGCACCAGTTGTTTGTTTAAAACCCGATATTGTTTTAAATAAGAAAAATAAATTATTGATTCATGAATTTATTTTTCTTATTTAAAATAATGTCGATTTTCGACATTGTTCGATTATCAGTGTCAGCATTTGTTATAGAGTTAAACTATTTAAAATTATATTTTCACGGTGACGTTTACTATAACTCGGTTCGATCAATACCAACCAAAATTCACGAAATGCGACGCTATAACATGACAATATACAAGGGAACGTAAATTTCCCTTAATCGCGCGGATGTTATAAAATCAATGAGTTCATGTTTGACGGTCGTAAGTTGTGCTATTGCGACTCGGGGAATGGATATCGACGGATTTGTTTAAGGAGAAATTGGATCTGGCGGGGTGGAGGTCGGGATTCGGCGTGGACTAATTGAAACGACCGAATCATCGTTTGTCTGCTTATCTAGAGCCGCTGCTTCTGCGTCAATGGAAATTAAATTTTGAAATTGTTTGCGTTTTCGGTGGTAATCTTGTCAACATTCCTGGATTTGAAAAACCTAATGCTGCTGATTATACTGCCAACTTTGATCTAAAAATGGAAAGAAATGGAGCGGGAAATGTTGACGTCGGGTATATAAAAATGGTTAATTATTTAAATTGGAAATTAACTTTACCTCTTAATAAATGTAGCACAAAGGGAGTTTGTCACAATAGGAAGTCGAGTTGATGACTTAGTTGTATGTTGCATGGCGTTTAACGAAACTCTTTGAACATTAATTTATTCAAAGTACCAACACCTTTGGAAATTCCCAAGCAAAATGAGAATTTTCTAAAACAAATTAAATGAAATATATTCAATTAAGAAAAAAAATTAGTCCTCTTTACTTCTGTGAAAAAGAATCTTTCCAAATCAACCTACAAGTTTTATTAAACCGTTCCTTCAAAATTGACAACTGACATTTCAAATAAAGTTTTCGTAAGAGCTGATTCAAAAATATTGGCATGCCGAAAAAAACTCTGCATCAAGGTTGTGTATCTCTCTACGACTTAAACTATAAATACCCTCTTTACAAAACAAACGGTTCAAATTTATTCAGAAGCTTCAGCATTCTGAGTTATTGATATAACCGCCTTAATTAACGACTCACTCCCTTACATCTATCGGAAAACTGGAGAATGCACTTGAATTCCCTCTAAAATAGTGCTGCACTCTTGTTTCTGAAGGAACAAACCCGTTTTCATTTGATTAAGACGTGCAGGCGCAGTGTTTATATTTACCTGTCTGCTATTTTATTTTGTTATGGCGCGAAATATAAAAAGAAAACACGCCAGTGTAACTGACGTCAAAGCAACTGCTGTTCCACTTGACGACAATTTTGGCCGAATAACCCTGCCTTTAGTAGGATAACCATCGTCATAATTCGCACAATAAGCTTCTCCCTCAATTGTTGTTACAGAGTCATAAAAAATAAAAAAGCGTTTGTCTCGAGAAATCGGGCCACGTTAATTGCGTTCGATCGTTAAGGCGCGACGCGAAAAATTCGCTCACCACGATTCGCTCGACTAATAAAGTACCGAGTCGCGCGACAAACGAATCTACGCGTGGGTTCCCAGACGGACAAAAATATATTCGTAAAATATATGTCAAAATATATAAAATATATTTCGGCAAAAAATTGTATAATTCGTATATATTTTATATATATTTGTTACATATAAGCAGTGAAAAATATATAAAAATATATATACATTTATAAATTATATATATTTAAAATACATTTTATATATTTTAAATATATTGAACATATATTTTTATGGCAAAAAGTTATATATTTACGCATATATTTAAAAAATATATTTTCGACCGTGTGGGTTATTTGTGGGAATATAAATTGACCCCGGAATCGTCCTAATGAACGCTTCCGTGAATGCAGTTCTTACGCACATTTGATGTCCGAATTCAATTTAATAGTAATTTTGCGATAAAACAATTACGATCGTTCGGATTTTAATTGAATCGCGCGGCGACGATCGACGACTTTCTCGGATCGCCGCCATTGGCGCGCGTGCATTTTTTTCACGCCCGCGCGAGCCGTCCACGTGGGCGTATTTATTTTCGCGAAAACACAATCGGGACTTAGAAACACGCTCGACGTTAATTTTTATTATTCTATAGCATTACGCATGTAGACAGGGCCGAACTTTTTGGCACGGGAAAAAGGTAGCGAATTTTTGCGAGTCAAGAGCTTTTGCAAGTATTTTCAAGATGGCTTCTCGTGACTTTTCCATCAAAGTGTATGTAATATTTATAAAGTTTTGCGCGAGTTACGCGTCGCGCTATAGAAAGAAAAATAACGGAATGAGACATGCCGACAGACGTTTTTAGGTGGAACGCTAAATGGCTTAATGTTGGAAATGTTTTGTTATTTGTTAGGGAAATAAAGTGTAACGGGCACGCAAGTGGCATTATTTTGTTTTCGCTTTTTTCACGTTGTTCTTTCAAAGTCTTTAAGGACAAAGTTTTTGTGGTGACCGAATTTATTAATTGGCGCGCATTTTTGTCGAGTAAATAATAATTACGGGAAGATTTGCATTGAAGATAATTCGGTCTGTTCAGGCAATGCTGGATCTTGGTGAATTAAATAGAATGTTTATCAAGAATGGTACTAGAAGAAATTTATCGGTAATGAAGGTACAGTTGTAGAAAATTTATGCGCGTGAGTGAAACGATAACTGCAGTGTAACCAAATCAGTGACACTGAAAATGAATCTTAAGACAATACCGACAACCTACATTTGGACACTGCATTTAGATAAGGGATTATAAAATTTGCATGAAATTAAAGATTACTTTTAAGCAAGAGAAAAGTAATGATTTATGTATATAATACAATAAATGAATGGACGATAAACGTGGATTATTCCGAAATCTCTAAAGGCAGCGGGGATCCATTGAATACAAATACAAGAATTCGCTAAAATATGAAGAAGCAAACTGAAACTGTAATGTAATATGTAACGATTCCATTATAATAAGTGTCTAGTTCAGAATAGTTAATTGGAGAACGCACATTAAGAAAAATCCGTGTAAAATCACACCGACAGTCGGTGGTAATTAGTAACCCATGTTTAGTGTCGTAAAATTACATCGGTAGTGTAAATTTACACCAAATTGCGTAAATTTACACACGGATAGCATTGTTGCAAACTAATCAAACTTTGTGAACGTCACCAATGAGACAAATCAAGGTAAATAATTCAACTGAAACAAGATTCAAACGCAATTTATACATTTGTTGAATATACAGTTACATTAATAGCAATCATCAACCTTATATTAATATTTAAAAAATAATACTTACAGGTTGAATTGTGTACTTTTACATTGCATGATATAAAAGTACTGCGCCTCACTTTAAATTTAGTGTATTAATTTCAAACACTTGGGAGTCATTTTTCAAACGTTTAGACTGAAAAAAATTACTGAAATTGCATAATTATTTATCATTTTTGTCAAATATTCGAAAGTTCGTTTAAAAACTAGCAAAATTAAACCGTTACTATTCTATATATTTGAAAGTAACTTCTTAATAGCAATTTCTTGTAATCTGATATTGACTGTGATAATATTGATTTCTAGAATGTGCGTTTTTAAAGTAAACTCTATGTTCTTCTTTCGAAGGGTACTTCAACATTCAGAAATATTAATAATGAAACTGACTTAAAATTTATGTTTGTATGAATATGGGTTGACTCACACCATCATGTAAGCCACGGCACCAATGTGCTTAATTTTTCATTCTTTAAAAG
This sequence comes from Ceratoteleas bidentatus, assembly GCA_022817645.1. Classification (NCBI taxonomy): domain Eukaryota; kingdom Metazoa; phylum Arthropoda; class Insecta; order Hymenoptera; family Scelionidae; genus Ceratoteleas; species Ceratoteleas bidentatus. Next base: position 4,593 of record JABFPB010007860.1, on the reverse strand, counting down.
ACAGTTTGCAGCCGACTAAGAACTACAGTCACAAAGTTTCTTGGATACAGCCACTGTACCGACGCAAACTTTGCTTTGTTAGCGTTACGGTTAAGTTTCCCGAACCTGAGCTTTCTTATCGAATAGTAGTCTTTAGCCTATCTCGCCTAAACAGTTACACATTTTCACTGGCCGTTAAATAAATCTCTTCGACAGTTCAGTTCTGCAACTTTTTATTCCAGATATTTTAATTTACTTTACAAGTTCATAAACTTTTCCGCCATCTCAAAAGAGGCGGAAAAATATAATATCATATCAGATTTAATATCACTTCTGTAACTGTTTTCATTTTTCAAAAAATAGTAGCCTTTTAACTATTATTCTAAAAATAAGACTCAACACGAACTGTTTTTCTCAGTGAATCACTGAGCGGCTAAAAATTTGACGCTCCACTTGACGCTCGCGCGAACATTGCGGACCGTTTAATAAATCACCGAAAAATGTTCGGAAACTCGTCGGCGTGGTTTCGCTCGCGAGATGCATTCTCTAAATGCATTCTTTAAATGCGCCGACGCAATATTTTGAGTCCCGCAAGCGAATTCTTTATTCAGTTGGCGACGCGCGAAGGCAATTTTTAATCGAGCCGAAACCCTGAATTTACCCAATTAACAAATGAATTAACTGTCAGTACGAGATAACGAGCATAATGGAGCGCGGGCCGTCGGACTCCCGGAGATAAAAGTTACCTATTTAAATATCGAACCCGGGAGGTTTAATTCGGTTCAACTGAAAATTGGCCACTGATAATCAATAATGTCGATTCATCGTCGACGGCGCATTGATAGCGTGTGTCAGAATATTAAGTTTATTGGACGAAATGTACGCGCAAACAATGAACGGTGCATACAATTTTTAACATTTTCGTTCGATTTTTGACAACCGATTGAACTTGCTAGTTATTTACACACTAACGGAGCATTTCGTAGACGTCGCTGAAATCGCGACCAGCGTGTTTTTAAAAATCAGTTTTGTTCATTCACCCAGATTCGGGTTTGACGATCCGGCGGGAAATTAGTTGTCACTTTTAATTAGAAGAGCGTGGTTGTTTGCGCGCAAATCTTTGTTTTCGGTGGGAGGATATGCATGAACTTTTAGCACGACGCTACTCACGAAATACCTCGGTTACGTGCGGTACGAGGCAATTATTTGCTCCGCAGTCTGTGAACTTGAGTCAAAATGATGACTGGGTTGCGAAGCAGAGGATTGCTTAAATGCCAGGTTACGGTTAAGAGGGCCTAATGACCTGAAGACAAATTGGAAGCGGGACAAATGAAATTGTTGCTGCGAGGCTTTGATATTGAAGGACAAGGGACAGTGAGTTGTAATTAAAATTAAGCATAACGAGGAAGATTAGAATATTCGGGAGAGAGGAGGCTGAATGTTGTATGATCGAGAGAATTGATGTTTGATTACGGCGTTCGACAAATGTCAAAGGAAAAATAATGGGACTGCGTCACTTGAATTTAATGGTATTGACCAAATTGAATTATTTGTTTTGCTACAATTGAATCTTCGCAGCTGATTTCTGAGGAAAAATTCATTGTTAGTCGACAATGGAATTTTGCAGTGTTTTATGAAAAAATGGTGAATATATTGAATTTATCTGATAATAATCATAGTTGAAGTAAAGGAGGCCTATAGCCAAATATCTAAAACATTCATCATTGTTATGCCAAATACGGCGATCATAAGTTGAAATCGATTCAACTAATTCACAAGAAGATTTGAGACGAGCGGCGGAAATTCATGTAACATTTAATAAGCTCGCGCTATGCACGTAGAAAAAACTTTTATTCTCAATTCTACACGATTCACACATTTCTGCTGCAAAGTGTCGATATGAGATTGTGCTAAACTAATCGATAATAATCGATAATAATCCCTTTGATGCATAATATATTATTAAAGATTGAATATCGTGTTGTCAGAAATAACCAATATAATATGTTAAGTCCAATTATCAAGTCTGCTGCCATGAAGATTGGGTGTTTGTAATTACTATCGATATTGTATGAAATTTCTCGGAGAATACAAGCGCAATTACAGTTCAAAAGCAAACCAGAAAATAGTCCAATAGCACTTGCCTTACTACCCTTGATTATCTTATTTTGTTGGCAATTACATTGTATTGCATTTCATAAGTTTCCTGATAAATCTCTCTGCAGGATGGTCCATTTAAACGTATTTAGTTATATTGCACATTATTTCATTGTATTGATTATTTTGAAGCTTGCTGAAGCTTTTTGTTACTATATTTTTTGATATGCTTGATACTTGTGTCAAATAAATTTCATTATCATTATATATATGTCAACTGTAATAATTATAATTAATTTTTTTATTTCTAGTGTTTGATCTAACTAATAATGTGCTTTTGGTACATTGATAACGGTGTCCAAATTTTATCTAAAACAACCTAATTTCTACTTGAAAGTAATTAAATACATTATTTGGATATGTGAGAATATTTTTTCGTTTAGTATAAAATCCCCCGATTATTAAAATTTGCTTCTTGAATTGCCCCGTTTGTTTTTCCGCTTTGAAACATTATTTATAACATCAGTTGCTTTTCAACTTAAACTGAAATAGCACATTTTTCTTGTCAGAACTAATAACATCATGAACGAGGCCCATTTTTCAACATGAATGATCTTCACATGCATATCGTGGTCTCGGCATCCATAAATTCGTAATTCTGTTGCTTATGTCATAATGTGAACGTCAGGTGCTGCTGCTGACGGACACAATAGCGTTTACAACAGTGACACTATTTAGGCACCAGTTCATTAATTAATCGCCTGTCCCTTATACTCCAAATCCACTTTGCAAAACCAACTTATTCAATTACTCAACAAGCATTCTGTTCAGATTGTACAAACACGTTGAACATACACCAAATGAATTGTTAGTTGTTTAAAAAATTGAATTTTATTTATTGAATTTATTTATTGAATAGTGTTACAGGCGATCGCCCAATTATATTTTTAATACATATGAATTTTATATACACTTGGATTTATATTCACTAAATATTTCTCTTAATACTCATCTTAATTGATTTTTATTTATTTAATTTATTTATTGAATAGTGTTACAGGCAATCGCCCAATTATAGCTTGTTTTAATACATATGAATTTTATATACATTTGGATTAAAATTCACTAAATGTTATAATTAATACTCATCTGAATTAATTTGTAATTTGGTAAAGCAATGTTTAAATCTGAACCGGGTTTTAACATCCAAACTAATATTTTTAAACAGATATAATAATAATAAAACTAACAAAACTAATATTCATAAACAAAGAAATATAATAATGATTTATATATACTTGAAGGCGATGAATGTCAATATTTTTTTAAGTGTCTACATAGGAAATGGTGTACTTTCCTGGACCTCCTAAGGAGGTTCCTGGGGAATACGAAATAAATGCCAAAAACTTCAAATTTGGCGTGCAAAGAGAAAAAATTACCAGGAATAATGTTCCAAAACTTGATTAACTTTTGCGGCACTGTTTTCGAGAAAATAATTTTTGAAGTTGCTCATTTTTCTAGGTTATACATTGAGTCTTCTGAAAAGTTCATGCACTAATTTCTCGAAAACGACACTGTGAAAGCGAACCAAATTTTACAAAATAATTCCTCGTCAATATTTTTACATGCAGACAAACTTTTCAAATTTCATTTTTGTAATTTATCCAAATTGTGAATATACAGTTTCAGGAGTATTTAATATAAATAAACAGTAAATGTTGAAAACTCAGAAGCTAAGGAACCTCCTTAAATAAACATTTTTACAGAACCACAAATTGACAGTGCTTTAACTGAAATTGCAGATCTAATCTGAAAAAGTTCCCCCGTTCTCTAAAAATATAGATTGCTTCCTTGATACATTTAAGGTGGTTATATCATGAAGGATCATATAATTAGGGTGCCAAATGAAAATACGGTCATATTAATTTAATCATTTTATTATTTCATCAGAACATTAGTTTGATTGTTTCTTGGTATAATAAATACGAATTTCCTATTAATTGCATACGAAAATGAAAAAAGATATTTTTTGTCAACTGTTGGTTTTTCGTGGAATTTTCGGAATTTTAATGATTTACCTAAACATTACCACCTTATATAGTCAATTTTGATTTCTTTTGTTCGCATTGAGTTCTCTAAAATCGTTTTTCAAATGTCACATACAACATGTCAATACTTGTTCATTATTTATGCACAATGAGAAAACAACATATAAGAATTTTATAAAAATTTAAATTTGGCTTCTTCGAGTATTATAATTTAATTTGTCAAATTTTCAAGCAATTCGACTACGCAAAAATCCAGATATTCGATGTTAAAGTTTCATTAAAACACATGGATACTATCACTATATATATCATTTTTCAGCAAATTTAACATCTAATATCTCCGCTTCTAGTCGAAATGTTGGGAATTTGGCAAATCAAACAGTAGCCTCGAAATAAACCAGATTTAAAGTTTCATCGAATTCTTATTATTTGAACTTATTGAAACCACCTTAATACGAATATTTGCTTC
>JABFPB010007859.1:0-10616 GCA_022817645.1 Ceratoteleas bidentatus | reverse complement strand
CACAAGCCTTTGCGTTTGCGCAAGTCTTTAGATTTACGTAAGTCTTTGCGGTTACGGAATCCTTTGGGTTCACGCAATGCAAGTTTTTGCGTTTACGCAAGCTTTTGCGATTACACGGGATCCGTACGTTACGCCGAATGAACATAGCGCCGAACTGATGTTACGCGGAATGAACGTAGCGCCGAACTGATGTTGCGCGGAATGTACACAGCGCCGAACTGATGTTGCGCGGAATGTACACAGCGCCGAATGGACTATTTTCGTAAAGTCAACAGCGCGTAACGGACACTTTGCAGCAAAATACGTAGCGCCGAATGAACACTTATCGGAAAATCCGTAGCGCCGAATGAACACTTATCGGAAAATCCGTAGCGCCGAATGAATAGTTTCACGAACATACACAGCGCGGAATGAACACATATCCGAACCTTGAAAAAAAAAACATGTCTATCTTGTTAAAGGCGCGTTTCCAAAGAAATTGTTGCGTGGAATATAATATGCATATGCATAATAAAATATATTGTGTGTATAATGCCCAAATAAATAAATAAATACCATTTAATATGGAGAAAACGTTTATAAATATTTGTGCGCCATTCGGAAAAAGTTTGCGATACCAATCAACTGTAATAGTACATTATGCACCAAGGGCGCTTGCGCCCAAGGTGAATACGACATTTTATGGACCGCGTGGGAGGTCGGTAATGGGTCTATTATTGTCCTAGGACAATAGTGAACCATTATTGCCCCACTTGACTGTTGTATGAATAAAAAACACAAAAAAACAAAAAAAAACATAATGATATTTGTCTCAGTGCAGATTTACATACAATTTATGTAATTTTTACCTAAATTTGAAACAAATAACTGTTTCAAGGATTTTTTCAGGACTTCCAATTTTTCAAAGTAATTTGAAAAGATCTGTGAAACTCATTAGAAGGTAATTTGAACGGTATTTGTTGACTTTTAACAGTTCAGTATTACAATTCAATCATTTTAATTATTTATACGATAACAATTTTTTGTTTATTCATTTTTGTAAAGAAAACAGAGAATAAACAAGCAGTATATTTATACCGAATAAATTTAATAATGTATCAAACAATCAGTGTCTAAAGTCTAAAGTTAATTTGACAATCCTTTGTAGGACCTAGAAATAACAAAATTTGTAAGATAATTATGAAAAAATATGTACATCTGAACAACTCGAAAACTATCTCGAAAATTCTTTACCCGAGTTATCCCCTTTTTCAACTATTTACTCGAGTAAACCCTGTAAAAAAACATAATGACGGTTCCATAATATATTTACCTATCTGAAAATCAGGTTATTTGTTATTATAATAACAAATACTCTGACAGCCACCCTGCACAAAGTTTTTGATTAAAGTGGATTCAGAAGAATAGAAAAATTCAATTCTTTTGAATTCATGTGAATTCAACGAACAAAACGGGACACCAGTTCAAATGCTATTCATTCACTGTTTGCAAAATAACATTAGAATTTAACAACACTTTCTCGACTTTCTATTCCATCTCCAAAATAGAATAGAATTGAAAACATTGAAATTGGATTCCATACATGTCACCAAATTCTCTCTTGGAATAGAAGTCGATTGGGTAAAATTGACATTTCAGCTTTTCTGTTCCAATTGCACAAATTGTCAATTGAGAATTGTACAATTTTATTCTATTGAATTCACTTTAATCACAAACATTTTACAGGGCACACTGAGAAATGCCACACATATCCTTTTTAACAAAAAGGATTTGTGCCAAAAAAGAATATCCTTTTCTCGTGAATCGAAATCCTTTTCTAACAAAAGGAATCCCTTTTAAAGAGAACGATATTTCTTTTTGGGCACAACAACTTTTCGTTAAAAAGGATATTTTTCTCAGTGCAGATTTACATACAATGTATGTAAATATTATATAAATTTGAAAAAAAATAATTTACATAAATTGTGCATGAAATTAACGTAAAACGTCATATGACGCCAATTTTGTATAAATTATTTAATTAAATAATTATGCAAATTGTATGTAAATGTAAATTTTCTTATTATTAACAAGACTGTATGAAGGAATACTTGCAGGACTGTTTGAAGGACTGCTTTAAGGACTGATTTGATAACTTTTTCAAGGATTTTTGCAGGACTTCCCATTTTTTCAAAGTCCTTTCAAGAGATCTGTGAAACTCGTTAGAAGGGCATTTTTGCACAACATTTATCTCGAAAATTATTTACCAGAGTTATCGCTTTTTTCAACTATTTACTCGACTTAACCCCTTTTTCAATCAACAATTAACCCGAGTTATTTCCTTTTTCAACTATTTACTCGAGCTATCCCTTTTTATAAGTATTTTTTATAGTTATCTAATTAATTTAATTTAATTAATTATTAAATTAATTTAAATTTAATTAAATGCAAAATGTATGTTTAAATCTGAGCGAATCAAAAGAATTGCTATAATTTATTTTCTCTTGAAAATTTTTACCATACTGAATAAATTGAATGACTATGCGTTTTTTGTAAATGATAGTTTTAATGGTATAAATTGAAAAGACAGTGACAGAGTAACTTTTGGCTGATGAATCACGTTGAATGTAAATTTTATATGAATGTTATATTTTGTCATGCGGTTATCAAATTACGTTCATTAAAAAATTAAAAAATAATTTACATAAAGTTTAAATTTACCCCACTAGTTAATACAACGATATTGCGTCCGTTTTTGTTGACTCATAGGCAACCTTATTTGATTGGTTAATTTTATTTTATGAGCCAATGAAATCGCTTAGAATTTCTTATTACAGACAACAATACGCAGTAATTGTAAACGCGCCATAACGTCCATGGCGGCTACGGAAGATGGCCGTTGGAGTCATTTCAACGTTAAACGTGGATGGTGCAACAACGGCCTCTTGATGGCGTACGTTAGGATGGGCGCAGGAGCGGAGGCGAACTTCGAAGAGAGGTTCCGGGAGGGGTATCGATATGTTATCGATAAGCATCTGGACACCGGCACCAAGTAAGTTTGCCACAAACATGTATTTATGTGGCTTAGTGTTTGCTTCGTATGGACCCACGTGTCTTTTCTTTGTCCTTGATTTTTCTTTTCTCCTTTTTTTTCCTTTGTAAAACTTTTATTTTTCACTCCATGTTTGTCTCAATTCTTCTTATGTACTATATACAGGATGTTTTATGTAAGGTATTACAAATTAATAAGTGTAGATGCTTCTTTTAATTTTCCAAAATTATCCCTTACGTCGCCGACCGAGCAAAGCGTCGGGAAAGGGAAAGGTTTAACTGATTTTGGCATCGAATACATACATTGAAACAATACACTTTTTCATAAGGAAACAGTTTTTTGTATACAAATTATATTTCTGGTGTTATAGCTCTGTAATATCTTTTGGGAAATGTAACAATTACAAGTAGCTATAAAGTAAATATTTATTTTTTTTTTGTTCCTAAATTACATATTTTAGAGAATCCAATGTTCTTCATACTTAATTGACCAATAATGCTAAGGAAAAGGAAAATGTTTTAGTCTTCTGTAAGTTATTATTTCTCCAAAATTATTATTTTGTAAATTTCATTTGCAGGAATTTTTCAAAAATAAAAACGTTAGTAATAAATTGAGTAATTAATATTTAGTTTATTTATGCTTAGCGTTTTTTTCACACTTTTTTTCATAAAACAATATCTGTTTTAATGTCTGAAGTTTCAAGAATAATATTTGTATAAACTTTTATGAGATTGAAGTATATAAAATTGATACATCTGCATTAAAATTGAGTAAGAACTGTTTATGCAAGGTATAATTCTTACTAATCCATTAATCTTAGAATCCTAATTAGAATAATTTAAACAACAAGTATAATTTTGCAGCAAAATGTCCACAGTATCATAAAAATAGTACATTGTTATCATACATAGCATTATAACATGATATAAAAAGTATTTGTTGTAGCCTTTATTATTGTATATTCAATATGTTTATTAACTTTTTATTTATTTATCTCATATCTGATTGTAACTAATGAGAGTATCTGTTAGTTTTTGCTTACATAACATGAAAAAAAATCTCTTTGTCCTACTCCTCGATTTTTGAGTATCTTATAAAAACATGTAGAACAATTAATTTTCTAGTGCTGACTTTAATGAATTTCAATATTACCAAAGCATTTATCTCAAACCTTCAATTTTCTATTCATTACATAAAATCAACGCCATCTGACCTTCAAAGCTAGAATTACCAATTGCTCCATATTGTATTCTTTACTTTCGTTTTATAAAAAGTGTTTATAGTTTTTCTTTTAATTTCAAGCACACTAAAGAAAAAACATTAGATTCTAATCTTTAATGTAAACAAATGAGAGATTTATTATAAATCATAACATTTATACATTTAAACAATGCATTTTGTCAACCAATATATTAAAAATAATCTTATGTGATGGGAGTCGACCAATGAAAACTGATTCTTTCTCTTACACTGGCCATTCTAAAATCCCTTTTCTTTGTTATTCTATATGTCTCAGTTATGGACACTCTCAAATACCTGAGTATTTTATAAAGACAAACAAGAATCACCTTGCATTTAAAAACATGTTCTCTAGACAAATACTTGATTCTCTGTAATCTAATTCATCGTCACCACAGAATATTGTCTTATAATTTTTACTGAAACTTAATACAGTCAAACTAATTCAACATTATTTGTAATTAATTGTAATTGCATAGCATATTATATAAGGTCAAGTACTTGAACAGAAAATCAAATTTTTAAATAAACAGAATCAGATATTTCACAATGAAACGAAATAAACAGAACAGACTTTTCTGCAGCAAAGTATCTAATCTAATAAATCTCATCTACTATATATTAGGATTAAAAATTCTTTCCATCTTTCTTTCTTTACATTTCATAAGTTGATAATTTGAAATAATTTGAAATAATTATATCCGTCAAGTAAAATAATCCAAGCAAACAATATATGACTTATCACGTGTGGAAACAGAATATAAAACCGTTAATTCCTTACACACGTGACTGCATCATTGCCAAAAATTACATTATTTCAAAAGTCTCTATTTAAACTTCCATTATTCATCCCACCCAATTTGAACAACTAATCTCATCATTACTTATTACTAAGGATTGCGAAATTGCGTCCCTTGGTTCCCCACGTATAAATCACAAAGACCCCTACTTGTCGGCCGTCTCCTTCTTCATGCCGTTCTTGATGTTCAGCTCCTTGGACGTCTGCGGCTCCGAATTCGGAGTGTCTGATATGTTCGACTGGCCGGAGTTGTGACTAAACCGGCACTGGCCGCCGAATCTGCAGGAACCTTGTTTGAAGAAGCGGCAGGGCAGCGCCGAAGCCAGGGCTGCGTCTCGCGCAATCACGTTCGCCTCGTTGCGCGCGCTCTGCGCGTGGCTGTACCGACAATTGCTGCCCTCGCGGCACATGCCACTCTTAAAGTACCTGCGACAACAACCAATCAATGTCAGTGAACCCCGAATCGCGCGGCGCCAAACAATAACACCTTCGACAATAACAAACGAGCGAACAAACAGACACACCAGCCCATCTAACCTCAAACTACCCGAACCCGCGATTCGCTCGGCGATGCGAAAAAACAGACGAACCTAACGCAGCCGACAAACAGACCGCACCAGCCTACTCGCACCTAACCTAAAAACGCGAAACTCGCGGCCCCGAAATTCGCACGGCGATTGCCGCATTCGTGCGAATTTCCGCGCAATTGGCGATCGCAAAATCAACAACGGCTCACCGGCAGGCTACGTTTTGCGTCCAATTGTCGGCCATTTTCTCGTCGCTCTGCTCACGCTGCGAAAACCGTGCGAACACGCTGCGCTCGGCTCGGCTCGGGAACCCGACTCGGAGCAACTCGTCGCGCGACTCGTCGATCACCGAGCGAGACTCGCTCGCATGCCTGTCCCTGGCCCGCACGCGCCCCGATGACTTAGGCCGCCACGGCACTCGACGCGCAGCCACTCCAACATGCAGGCCGCCGCGCGACCGGAAACCAGCGACACGCTCACGGGGCTCGACGAGATTGCTCGGTCTGGCGGTGCGAGGCTCGCGCGGACGCGTACACGGGCTGTCCGGAGCTTTATTTACGGGCGCACGCGATCGCGGGAACCAAGTGCGAGGCCGACTCGGCGTTATGCGCAGTTCATAGGCAGCGCGGTGGGTCGGGGAGGAGGAGAGGTGGGCACAGATGGCGCGGTTGGGGACGGTTGCTGGTTTATCGACGGGGAATGGGATTTTGGGTTTAGGAAATTAAGAGATTTTTTTTAGGGTTTTTGATTAAGAGGTGAGAAGATGGGAAGTTGGGTATTTGGGTATTCGAACGATTTTTTGGGGGGAAAAGAAATAAATGAATTGGAGGCATTTAAAGATGGCGGATGGTGCGCCGCGCGCAGCGTTTGGTGACCTTGAGAGTGGTATCGGGTATTTAAGGTAGTTCTCCTATGAAGGATCGTACATTGAGGGTGCCAAGGGAAAATATGATCAGAGTAATTTAATAATGATTTATTATTTCTTCGTAATATTAGTTTTCGTTTCTTGGTATAATAAATATGAGTTTCCTATTAATTGAAAAAGAAAATGAAGAGATATTTTTTTATAATTGTTGGTTCTTCGTGGTCTTCAATGTAAACATTGCCACCGTATATATTCAATTTTGATTTTTCTGTTCGCATTACCTGCGTTTTTTAATTCTGCAACCTGCGCAGCAGAGGTTTTTGTCTTTTTTCAGAGCATCATTTTTATCCCATTATCTTCGTCTGACTGCTCAAAACTGCGCAGGTTGCAGAATAAAAAAACACAGGGTATGTGACTAAATAGTTGTAGGTGGCGCATTAGTCGTGGTATGCGGTCGAATTCAAATTAAGTTTGAATGACCGAACCGCGTTATGGTTAATATGTGAAAATATGATGAAATAGATTTTAATAAATGTATAAATTGCACATTTAAATAACTAAAAATGTGTAAATAACATTAATAAATATAGGTTATCATAAAAGAAGATATATATTTTGTATATATTTTAGAGAATTTAGAAAAAATTGTACTTATTTAAAAATATTTTTTGTGGTATTTACGAAATATTTATATGTCAAATGTAAACAATATTTACTAAATATTTATATATATTTACTAAATAATTAAAAACATTTCTTGCGTTAAATAATGTGTACATATTTATAAATATGTATAAATATTTAAAAATGTGTGCATAATATTTTCTGAGCGTTAAATATCTGACATTAAATATTTGCTATATATTTTTTTTTAATATGTAGAAAATATTCTGCGGTATTATTTTTTATATTTTTTTATTATTTTATTTAGTATTATCAACTAATAAACATAATCAACTAACTGACGTTGTCTACCTCCGAGATAGGCACCGTTTAATTTTGACGATAAAACGCCTTCTTTCGCACAATGTCGTTTTCCGCGAAATGCTTTTCGCATAATCTATGATCACTGTTAAATCTAATGTCAGTTCTCCTACACGCTGTCTGCCACTATTTGGCGACATTCAAATGTTTCGGAACGCGAAAAAACATCACTTCTTCCTAATTACTCCGGTACCTAGGGGTATACCCGACAACCACACACATCGGCTTTTGAACTTTCGCGGCTGACATGCAAGATTTGAAATTAAAACGTCCTAAAATTAGCCCTCCACGACGCAATCGTCATCTGGATTTTTCACACTTTGTGAATTCGAACTTGCCATTGAATATCGGGCGAGTCGGACGGGGCTGGTTTATATTGCATCACACTCAGAAAGTGACAATTTCTACACGGGAAAAAATGTCAGTGCTAAATCAACATATTTCTATGTTCAATTTACACGTAGCAACTGTTGTTGTCTATATGTTCAGCTTTCTTTGCTAAATTAAATGGAAGTATAATGTTAAAGATCATATGCTAAACTAACAGCGAATAAATTCTGATCCAACATCAAGAAAGTGTTATGAAAACATTACGTCAAATTTTGAACAGTTTGACAGTTCGAACAGAGGTTATTTTGTAAAGTAACATTTTATTTCATTTGAAACAATTCCTAGATATAAAAGATACTTTTTCTTTAGATTATTTGGATACAGATTTTATTAGATTCAGATTTCTTTAGGTTTGAAATTGTAGGTTGTCCATATTATTCATGTGAAACCATAATATTAATAAAACAAAATTAATTTTCCAGTTAAAGTCGATTCAGCACAATTAATGGCAATACAATAAAAATGTTTGAAGTTCATGAGTAATATTTTATTGGACCAGGCTACTCATCACCTCATATTACAAATTATCGCAATAAGATTATTGTCTAGAAGTTAATTAATAATTAATAAAAATATAAGAAAATATTGTATATATATTACAATGTTAATAGAATGTTGGTTGACTACAATACTTAAAGAACCTGAAAATTAAAATGAATACCATTAAATTAATAAACACAAAAATTGTTCATATAAACGCACTTTATTATGCAGAACATAAAATAATCAATAATACAATCACATCAGATGGCGCGTACAAACATACTGTTTTAAAGACTTACAAACTAGAATTTTAGGAAATTTATCTCGTAGATCATTGTAACTAAGAGCACACTCAGATTCAACATCTTCAACCTCATACGCATATAAATGGTCGTTGAATACACATGAACGCAATACGTGTACTACAAAATAAGTAACATCATCTATTTGACCGACTAGTATAATTTTTCCAAATTTTGGTAACGCTGGCGTATTAATGTCTACAGTTACAATAGTATCTGGGTTATATCTGATGCCGTTAATTTCGATCCATTTATAAACAATTATATTACCTGGTAAGAGCTTGCTAACGTCTTTTGGATTTATATGTACTTCCGGTCCGTAGATTTTTTCATGAATAGTCTTATAATTCAAAATGTGAAACATTTTTAACTGGTATTTAATAGCCAGACTTTTAATAAGATTCTTGGATCCCGAAATTGACGTAGCAGTTTTTTTAAATTCTCTGTGTTTCCCTTCATAACGCATAGTCCAAATATTAACTAATGGACCCATTAATAAAGAAACTCGTTTATAGTGTGTCATGAAATGCATCTTAGGTTTCAAATTACCGAACAATTCTACATATAAGGCATTATATTCCGTAATTAAAACATTTAATAATGCTACATGACCTCGTAGAATTTGTGGCGATGTCACAATTTCAACGATTCCTCGCAAACTTAAATACAGTTTCCAGTGATAATTATCTTCATCAATAAGATCACCCATCATAATACCAAAATATCTCGTGAAACAGAGCATCTCTGAAGCGGACATCTTAAGTTTACATTTTAAATGATTTTTGTTAATTACAGGAGGTTTGTTAGCTTTTTCAAATCCGTAATCAAATGTTTCCATGCGGTAATTTAAAGTGTCTAATGTGAAAACTTCCTTATTTATGTAGTAATTAATTAAAGTTGTTAATGTGTAACTGCAAACACCTTCTGCAAGGTCATGCATGATATCTACGTAGATATTTTCGCATACGTGAAAGCTTTTTAACTTATTCCAAACGCAGTCGCTTTTAACACCAGTTTCAATCGGATTATTCATCAAAACATCGGAATTGGATGACTCCACTGATCTAACTAATTGTTCGTCTTCTTCGCAAGATGTTTTTAATAAGTTTGAACTAATTCGGCAAATACGACAGCAATACCGAACTGAAAAACTTTCAACAAAACCGAACATGCTGATTAAACCTAAATTGTCACCAGTTAACAATGCTACCTCAAAGTGGATTGTTTCATCAATATTGCCATTTTTTATATTTTTTCCATTGTGATACAAATTATTCATCTCATCAATTAACTTTTGAAATACACTTGTATTACCAAACTTTGTTCGATCTTTTGAATAAAATAGCTCAATTAAATAAATGTGATCTAATTTCGAAGAGTACTGAACAGGAATGCATGGTATAGACATGTACACTGCTCCGATCTTATGTTTTCCAGCATGTGAGCCCAATGCATTTCCCGGTTCAAAGTCGTCAAAATATATAAAAATTGGAAGAACAAATTTATTTTCATGAGTTTTCATTCGATTTCTCCAAAAATCTGCTTGTATAAAATTAGTGATAACCTCTTTTTCATTGAATAATGATTTCATGAATTGTTTTGTTTCAGTTAAAAAACCTGGGATGCTCAAGACTTGTTTTAATGTCTCAGTGACAGATATATATTGGCCATTGGCACGTGAATTCTCCGAAGTAAATTTACTGTAGTCTCCAATTAAAAACGTTTCAGGCATAAAAAATTTACCGCTGCTTTTTAACTGTTTCAGAATGTTGTATTCTGTTGAAAGAGAGCTTAACACTTTAGTATTACTGTCTAAAATCTCTATCATGTGATCTTTTTCTGAAGAATTACCATTGGAACAATTATTGTTGAACCCGCGTTAAAAGTTCCTGGCAATTCTGTTGAAGGAAACACTGTAAGGAATTGCCAGGAAATGTGTCAACGATATTTCCAGGGTAGCTACGGAAATTTCCGGATAAGGAAAAAATGAGCAGTA
>JABFPB010007858.1:0-10617 GCA_022817645.1 Ceratoteleas bidentatus | reverse complement strand
CTAGACTAGCCCGCCTCGTCACAGCCTTGGCAGCGCCTTGAAAAACTTGCCAAAAACTAGTCCAATTTTTACTTGGGAGTATACATATACAACATTGATGTTCTATCAGGGCGGTGACAATCTTATTGTCACCTGCAGACAAAATGCAGTCAGACAACAGAGAGTGTCTGAGATAGTCAACAGTCTCGTTGTTTGGAGACGATTTTCGCTTAGACAACGTGATAGTCAGTACAAACCATCTTGCGTGTTTGCGATCGTTCTCAAATGCAAACAATGTGTTGACTATTGGAGACACTTTTAGGTTAGCAAATGGTGATTGTCTGTCCTTAACAATTTTTTCAGTGTGGGAATACGCAATACATTTCGCCGGGGACGGCACGTACAAAGGCTCGTTAGTGGATCGTCGCGCGTCAATGGGAGAGCAAGTTTGAAAACGAAGTATAATCATCGCATCTTGAGGTGATTGCTATTGAATGGGGGCGCGGTGGAACTAAATTATGCGCATTTCCGAGGCGAGTGATTTATCGCTGTAAAATAATCCGTGATTCGCTTTCACGGACGATTACCGGGGAAAAAGAACAAAAACCGCGGGGAAGGTCGGGAGGGAGGGGGGAGGGGTAGCCGCGAGAAGTCGATCGCAGCGCCGAGTGAATAACTCGGGACGCTTAACATAATATCTGATCCGTCGTGAGCCCGCGGGCAGAAATCAAATGCAAGATCCGACAGCCATTCTTAACCTGGCGGCCGCCGCTTATTTGACTTTATCGGGGACACGAGGGACGATGTTGCCTCGCGCATACGTAAGCGCCGCTGCGGGCGCAACTTCGGCGAAAAAATTCGAGCACGCGTACCCGGTAATGCCGGATAATTTCACATGCACGCTGCGATTCAGCGCAGCTTATCATTGAATTCCGCCTAATCGAACGATTGATTGAAAAGATTGTTCGCCGGATCCACTGGGGGTTTTGTGCGATTCGTTTTAAAAGCCATTCGAGCGTGTTTGACTAATCACTCGATGTCTGAACTCGTCTCGAGATGAACGGGGCAAAATTTGGGTTGCGACTCGTATGCGAAGATTTGAGGTTAAACACGAACAATTCGTGGGGAAAAAGGTTTGAGTTTAGTGGTTGTTGTTCCTGTTTTTGTTGTGATTGGATTTAATTATTTGTGATTAAAGTTAGATTTGTAAGCATTTGAAATGTTTGCAGAAATGCACCCGCGCAGAAATATGGAAGTCTGATTCATGATCGCGAGCCATACTGCTGCCATACTCATGCCATTCCGCTGCCGTCTCATTGCCAGACTACGAGTCAGGCAACAGCATGGCAGTGGAACGGCGAAGGTATGGCATGAGTATGGCAACAGAATGGCGACCATGATCCAGCCTACTGACATTCTGTCATCCTGCGCCATCTCAGGTAAAAATTATTCATAGTTTCTAGAAAGGCTGAGTCCAGTTTAACTGTTTACTAGCTAGTAACTGCATAGTAGAGTAACGCAATGACTGAAGAGGCATTAGCCAGTTCAAGTATAACTATTGAGAGCCTAACAAGGAACGAGTTAGTTCGAGTTTGACATGTCCCAACTATCTAGTTCCTAGATAGAACTGACCAGTGCCTTGAGAGAACTATCCAGTACCTAGATGGAAACTGGACAATTAGACTAGACAAGTTTAACTAGTCAGTGCCTTGACAAAACTAGAGAAAACTGGACAAAACTGGTCAAATTTTTACGTGGGATACTGTTGCCAGACTTTTTTCCTGCGTGTATTAAATTAAACAAAATTAGGCGACTATTAAACCAATACCTGCAGGTACTAGTTTCATAGTCGCCTAATTTTCGTTTTAGACTAGCTGCTGGGAAAAATTTATCCTGCGATAGATCTTGTATCGTACTTCAAAGAATCCTTTCACACATGGTTTGAAAAGGATTTTCTCTCTTCTACTCCTGTTTCTACCAAGTATCATCAATATTCGAGAAGGAATATTTTTCGTCGCCTTCGCCGACGTCGCATTATCACAAAAAGATTCAGATTTCTAGAACTGAACTTCCACCTAAAAGAAACACATTTTCACTTCATCCAATATAAAAACGACGATGTCATTAACATTGTATTTAAAGTAGACCTGTTGTACTTTTAGTATTTTGACGCAAAATTGAGAAAAACAATTTAAATTCCTGTAAAACAAATTCTATCTCTAAACTGACTACTGTCTCTAAATTCTACTGAGGAAATAGTAGTTTTTAGGTGAGGGACTGTAAAGTGTTAAGGCCCAGGCGGAAAAATCAGTACTGACCCAGAACTGGCAGCCGGTGGTTAGTGTCCAAGAGTCTTTTTCTATATCTATGTTGGTTTTGTTGGGACTTATTACATAAATCTGGCAGTAATAATCAGTCGCGAGTGTTCCAATTGATGTCTGATCGTACTTTTGAATACCAAAATCAATGAATATGTTTAATCAGAGTTCCATAAGAAAACCCCAACCACCGGCAGCCACTATTGGGCCAGTATTGGACCATTCATTTTTTTCTGCTTGAGGGGGGGGGCAATATAGCCACCCAGTGGTCCAAATTATCCATCTTGCCCTTTTCCCGCAATCGTTGACCTTCGACAGACTCAAATCCACTTTGAACGAGTCGATTAAAAAGTTGATGAGTGTCGGCCGGGGATTCCCCGATGCAATCACACGTCCCCCCGGAGTGGCGTGCTGTAAAAAATCAGCATTCTGCGCAGACATCCTTTTGACCGAAATTGCGCGTCGTTCCGTCGGGGCGCCGTAAACCTGCGGAGTCCGGCGACCTGTGACGAGGTCACCTTACACTCCGTCACTGCGCTCCGTGGAGGATCAAAGCGATAACGTCCATTTTAATAATATGTCAGCGTTCGACAACGTCCGTGGCGTCGCATACCTATCTGGCGCGCGCGCGCGAGAGGACAACGGACGGGGATGGAATATTTTAGAGCCGGGGCGCGGGGCCGCGGGGGCGGATGATGGAGAAGAGCGAAAACCCATGGGAACGTGGCGGTGTGAGTGCCTCGGCCGGAAGGTATGCAAAGTTCCGAACTTAATTCATTTCTGAGGCGCCTCACGCGAGTCTAGAACGTGCTGGATCACTCGTCCGAGGAGAGCGACTCCTGAGATGCCTTCCCCCTCCGCAGCCCGGCGCGTTGTCTTCGCCCGACAAACGCAAACCGATTAAATCCAATAAATATAACGTCGCGACTGGTCCAACTTTGCAGGGAGCATGTTTAATGCAAGTGGAATTATAGCGCGCGGCAAACAAAGTTTGCCCGAGATTCCGCGCGTCTTCGGAAAAAATGCCGGCTAATTTGCGACGAGTGGACGGTGCGAAGTTTTTTAATCGCTTAAAGTATGTCAACGCGAAACTGTCAGTGTAAATCAGGTATGCGAGATTGCTAAGCATTTTGTGCTACATGTATAGCGCGAGTATACGTACTTTTTAAATTTAAATATGTGAATATTCCCTTATTATATAGTTTTACATTGTTCTTTTTTTAGCGGATTACAACACCGGTAAAAGGATTGTTGTTTTCCCTTTACATTCGATTCCGATTTTCTAGATTTGGTTTTCGACAGAACAATTTTAATTACTTCTCTGCACAATGTTTGTTTAGCGCCTAAATGGTTAGATATTTTAGAGTACAAAGATAACGGTACTCTTTACTTTGGTAGGTGATCTTCATTATTTAGATTTTCTTTATTTTGTACTGTTAAACAGATGTATATGTCCAACAGTTAACTTATTCGTTCAAGATTTTTAACAACTAAGATATTTGACCTCCATGTATTCACACTGAGAAAACTAGATTGCGCAATCACGATAGCGAAATGTCAAGATGGTAAAGTTTCACCATTTAAATAGCGAAACCCGCGTTTCGCTATCACGATGGTGAACTGTTGACAGCTGGCTCGTTACATATATTGGTCCTTTTTCGCAATAAGTAAATATTTGAATACTTGATTTGGCAATTCCAATTAGAATCTGAATATATGGTAAAAGAAATATTGGCAATATTAGAAATCACATTTCCACGATTAATCACAATCTTTCGATTTGTTTTGTTTACACCGGTATAACCTCAAATTCAACATTTGACTATGCTAACGTTCGAAATGGTGAAAGTTCACATTTAAATAGCGAATTCCACCATTTTAATGGCGAAATATCGCTATTGCAAGCTAAGCGATTTTACCATCTTAGATGGCGACCAGGGCCATTTAAATTGAGCTGGTCGCTATTTAAATAGTGGAAATCACCATCTAGTTTTCTCAGTGTACGTTTTGTTATAACATCAACTCCAATTTGGTTTAAAGCAAAACATGTTCATGTTCATCTTAACACTGTAATGTGACAAAATTCTTCACGTATTCTTCGCCAAACTTAAATAATTCTCTGAATCCACAAGATTTAAAGGATCGCCAGGTTGCCTACAACCATTTATCAAAATAGCCACAATTTGACCAAACCAAACTAGAATTACTCAAATCTGAAGCGGAAATTAATTGGTCCTTATAAACATCAGAACTGAACTACGGAAAATTCCAAGAAAGGATGCTAATACTTTAACTAATTGATGTTAAATAAAACTAAAAATTTACGACTCGATAAAAATTTGTTTATTGATTCGGCAACTCAAATAATACACAATTTAGACCTCTGTCAGTAAATTAAATAATGCCACGAATAAACACTACTGAATAATCCCACGAATGAACACAATAATATAATTTACACAATTACAAGAAATACGCAAATCAAAATAATAATCCAAGTAATACACCAAATTTCGAGGTCAAACAAAATAGAAAGTCAATAATTCTTGCCAATCAAAATATTAAGTCGATAAATCTCAATATTCTCGGATTCTAAAATCAGCACATGTACAATTTCGAATATTCTAGAATCCGGAAACCAAAAATGTCACAATAATTTTCAAAAATCAAAAATACATAAGAAGCTCTCTCTCTCCTACCTTTCATGACCAGATGCGACTGTTGAGACGATTATTTAGAAAATTGAACCATTCATTCCTTTTTCAAATCGAATTTATTAACATTAAATGGCCAAATTTGTAATTTTGAATGAATGAATCCAAGTATTCCCAAATTCCCAAATTACCATACGGAAAACCCAAAAACCTTGGAAACAAATTTTAAATGATGATTAATATCAAAGTGGATAACATAGAGATCTGAAACCGAGGATTATTCCACAAATACCATACGTTGGTTTTGTGGAGGAAGGATGAGGACCACAAATACCAAACCCAAAAACCTCGGTAACAAATAAATTTCCACAAAACTAAAATTTAGACCAAAAAGATAACATAAACGGAAACAAAACTATTTCGCAGTTTAAAAATTCGAAATTTAGAATGAACTTTAAATGTGGCCAATTATCAATCTTTAAATTTTGCGCAATTATGGAACAAACTCACATCAACCATCCAAAATTTGCCCTAACTGAATTGGGGTGGAGGGGGCTACTCCGGCACAATCCACGCGAATCCAAAATTGAAATCTGTTCCAGGGAACTCCTCTGGTCGGAAGGTCAGAACGTCGCAAACATCGAGATAGAAGGGGGTCGAAGAATACGTCCTCGCGTTGATATATCTTCGACCATTTCGATTGCGCATGCTCACTTCGCTCCTTCTCAGTGTCGCCACAGTCACCACTCAGCTGCCAATGGCGCGAATATACGAACACCGTGAGAATCCTATTGTTGCAGGGAATTTCCATTCCGCCCACTGTATGTTGTCCTCGCCTGTGAGTTGTAGTCCTGCGTTTCCCAGGGAAGGATATGGGGCCCAATGATCTGGTAGGTGCGCTAAATTGTAAGCGGCCCACCGTCCCAGATCACAGACTTTGCCCCATAAATACCCATCAAATAGATGGCGTGTTGACAAATGACGCAGAAACCCAAACGTCATTATTCCCTTCCACTGGCACCAGCAAAACGGAAACGCATCAAAGTCTAGATGGACGGCAACTTCAACATCGCTCGGTGTAGAACCTCGGCAAACGGACAGAAACGTCATAGCCATATAGCATGGTGTTTGGGGCGCACCATCGAAAACGGCAACAACATAAATGTAGTGGTGATAGTGGGGTTCTCCCGACGATAAATTCCATGGTACATTAGTTGGTCGGAAAAGTCCCAGATTTCAGCTAGGCTTGGTGGCTGATTCGGTAATGGCAGACTGTATTAACAACTTGAAGTCACTCAGATTGCATGGCTCTCGAAAATGATCGTTAAATCCCCTGGCTCCGCAATTGTCCCATATTATGATCATGGGAAGAGAAGAAGGTTGAAGATGTTGTCCCTCGTTGCATGCCATACACTCAGGCGTCCCCCTCAATTCAGTTTACAAAAAAAATGCTGAAACTCGTACAAAAATTTTACTAATCCATGCATACAACTCAAGTTCCACACATAAACACTAAAGTTAAAAACAAATTTTTCCAACTGTCGTGAGCTACCTGGAGGCTAAATTAAACCAAAATTCACAATAATAATATTTTTGACGGGCCAAGAGCGGCGTCACAATCCATACCCCTGAATAGTGAGAGAAGTAATGAACGAAAAACATTTAAAAAATCAATAAATCTGATCCACATAGAGCAAAAAAAATCAATTTCGCTTTTTTTTATGAGTGGCCAAACGTCAATCAATCGTCCCACTCTATCTTTAGGTAGATACTTTAAGAACTCTAAACGAAATCCATATACCATATAAATTTGAGAGATTGATTGACTTTTGATAACGTGCTATTACTTCAAAATGTTATTACTCAAATTTGACTTTCTCCTACTCGGGTCCGTGGGATCGTTAATTCCCAAAGGCTAATTTTATGGCTCCCTGCGGAAATTAATTAATCCTAGACCAAAATAAAAAAATAAAAGGGTCTCTGTCCTACTCGGGTCCGTGGGTGCGTGAGGCCCAAAGGCAGTTAGTATTCCTTCCTGCGGGGGTTAATTTATAACAGAAATTTTCGGTAATACAACCTAAATCTTGACAACCTACTCGGGTCCGTGGGATCGTGAGTTTCCAAAGGCGGGTTATATGTCTCCCTGCGGGGAATCAGTTTTATATGACACAACAAAAATTAATTCCACACCCAATATTACCAAAAACATACATAGTTTTATTGTCTCTCTATACAAAAATAAGTGTCCTTCTGCATAATTCGATAATGGTCGATAGTCAATGCAATGTACTCAAAGTCTAGCACAAGTCTATTCCTCTCAACTGAATGGTTGCACTCGGAAACGGAAACACATCAAGCTTGTTAGTGGCGAGACTTTCGCTGGGCTCGCCAACCAGCATGCCACTCCTCCTTGCATTCAGGGTATAACTTTAAGGTTGCGTTAGGATAACCGCAACCATAGCAAAAACCTTCTCAATAGTGCCTTTAAGCGGACAATCACGAAAGAAGTTACTCCAATCTTCACAGATGTAACAACCGGGACGAAACGAGAGGCGGTTCTCAGGTCCGGGTAGTGGACGATCATTCTCCATGTCCCACCAAGCAGGGGTGTCTGTGTCGCAACGTCCAATGACATCGGAATGTTCCCGGTACCGGTAGCAAAATCCACCTGCGTAGCGGCATTCAACTGCATGGGTGGAAGAGTCTGACAACCGACACCGTAATGCTTGCGTCGTGCATATGCCCCGAAATCCGCTGTCTCCGGCTTCACCTGAATCCCCTGTTCTCTGGTTTGTGGTTCGAAAATTCGGCCTTTAGATGACACAGTGCCGTGTTCGCGCCAAGCTACTAAAGCCTCGGCAAAATCGGAATCAATCCCACGATTCTCAGCAACAAACTTTCGTATCTTCTCAGCATAGGGATGTAGATAGAGAGCCCAGCAAAAAGGGACTTGTCCACCGCCACCAAAATCTTCGAAATTCATATCTAAACGAGAGGAAGAAACACTACTCAATATAGGACTTCAGATAATCTACAGAGACTTTAGTTGTTCGACGATTATCCAAGTCGGAAATTTCACAAACGTTATTTGATACTTTAATTATTTTAAATGGACCTGAATATCGCGGAGCTAATTTAGCAGCAAATCCTTTGGCCGATGATGACAGAACTCTATTTCGAGATAACACTAATTGTCCTACCGCAAATTTTCTCGGTCGTTTGCGCAGATTATACCTAGTCGTTGTTCGTGTGCGTCTCGTAAATTTAAGGTAATTAATTTTCTCAATGGCTCAAGTCTCGACATTCGGTCTCTCCATGCTGAAACTTCCCACATAGATATATTTGGTTCTATTTCATCTTCCTCCAACTTAGCTCTAAAGGTAGTTTTCGGTACTAATTCTCGACCAAAGTTGATAAAAGCCGGTGTAGACTGTAAACTAGTATGAAAGGCCGTATTATATGCGAATCTAAATTCTGATTTATGAATATCCCATTCGCGATGATTCTCTTTAACAAAAGCTATTACCATTCCTTTCATTACTCTATTAACTCTTTCTACCGGATTAGCCCGCGGAGTATAAATGGGAGTAGTCAACTGAATAATCCAATGGCCTTGAGTGAATTTATGATGTCAATGTTGACAAATTCAGTGCCATTATCGGTCAAAATCTTTCTTGGTCTTCCCCACCTGTTTACGATTAAATCAAATAAAGCTTCCGAGATTTTCTTACCAGTAGCTTTTCGCAATGGATAGCACTCAATCCATTTCGAGAATAGATCCTGGATAATTAATAGATAGGAAAACCCAGTTTTACTTGTTGGTAAAGGACCCATTATATCGGCAGCGACAATAGACCAGGGTTGTTCGATCGAACGCCATGACATCAGACTACACGGACCCTGCTGATTAGACTTTGATTTCTGACAAACCTAACAGGATCTCACATATTCGCCAACTTCACGAAACAAATTCGGCCAATAATAAAAAAATCTAGCTACTCGATGACAAGTCTTGTCCATCCCCAGATGGCCTGACTGTGGCGAGTCATGTGATTCCTTAAGAACTTCCAGTCGAAATTCTAATGGAATAACCAATTTCCAGGAATTCAAATCCGGAAGAAGTTCGTCAATGAGGGAATTAGGTCTATGATGGTATAACAATCCATTAACAATTTTCCAGTCAGGATTTCATTCAGGAAATTGCTCAATTTTTTTCCTTCTACGATTAAACCAAGGATCCTTTGTTTCCACAAATAAATTCGGATAAGCGGTATCCAGTTGTTCGAGATTCGTCGAGTTCTCTCCATTTTATTATTTTTTTACCAATAAAAAGTCGAAAACAATTTTACCGACACACTTTACATTTACCTACCCGCGGAAATTAGGCGATAAGGAATTCCCTTATCGCTTCTGCTAATTGCCGCCGACTCGCTGATGCGGTAGCAGAGCGTCGCGCCGGCGCATTGGAAATGCCGCCTCCACCGCAACAGCGAGGCTCGGAGCGGTCAGTCGCAGCGCGCGACGTCCAGTTCGCTGCTGGCGGAGACAGAAAGCAGCCACGTCGCTCGCGCCGAGCCGAATTTTTATTCGCCACGCGGTCGCCAAGTATCGCGTCGCTTTTCAGGTCGCGCCACCGGTCGGCCCTCTGGCCTAATTCTCAGCGCCGTAGTCCGGTCACGGTAGGACATATGTCCGTCTGGCGATTCGTTCGCCCGAAAAATAAATGTTCGAATTTTGATGTGCCCTTTTTTCTTTCCCGACTCCAACCCCGAGTAGCCGGACACTCGATTACCGGGGCATTTCCTCCCTTTCGCTCGCGCGAAAGAAATAATCCTGGACACTAGGATTTTCTCCCTTCACCTCCTCTTTTCAGGAATAAGCTGCCAATATTGAAAAATGAGTTGCTCGCTATAAGTTCGCGTGTTACGCGTAGTTTAGCTTAATTTTGCGTGGTTTGATAGCCGTGCGTATTTTCGCGTAGCTATGATTAGTTTCGCGAAGTGAGGAGTCAATTTACGTATCACGCGTAGTTCCGGGTAGTCCCGCGTAGCTTTCGCGTAGCGTTGCAAAATTGGAATAGGCTCACGCGAATCTCATAGGGTTAGTAACTTTTGGCAGGATGCATTGAGTGACAACTAATTTTAGTCAAACTGGCTAATGCAATTTCCGATGTATCTTGTTTATTAGTAAAAATAAATTTATATGAAAATAGTCCAGTTTTTAAATGCAGTTAACTAGTTATCACTTGTTGCAGAAAAAATCAAATTAGTACGGAAACTCAAAGTTTTTAAGTAGCATGTTAATAGGTGAATTCGATTCGATAAGAGATAAGGCGCGATGTTAGAAATCCAAGTTGCGGTAATTTTATTGTGAAACACGAAATGTAAATACCGACACTTATACACACTTATCGCTTAGCTGCTTGATTTGCGTTCTTTAGTTTTACTTTGAGCTTTTCCAAAATAGTTTTCTTTCCGCTTCGCCCAGCTGTATTATTGGACAACTTTAATTAACTTTTGCCTCCATGGCTCCTTTTAATGACTTTGACTCATTTTGCGCAAATCTCACCCATGCAATCCCTGACGCAAAAATTCCATTGAAAACCATTTGTGAATGGGTGGATTTTTTGACTTAATGGGTTAATTGTGTTGAATCGTAACATTTTA
>JABFPB010007857.1:0-10619 GCA_022817645.1 Ceratoteleas bidentatus | reverse complement strand
CTGTCATTGGGGATTCACTATTTCAGATGGCTACCAGAGCCATTTAAATTGTAACAATTTCACCATCGCGATCAAACTGACTTCACTATTTCAGATGGCTACCATAGCCATCTCGTTTTCTCAGAGTATATACCGGAGAACAAAGAAACGCCGTTCTCTCTCCTGCTTGAATCGTGTCAAGGCGCGAAGAAGGATGCAAGATGTGAATGTATGTAAAACATCTTAGATAATCAATTTTGATTTACTGTTCGCACTGAGTTCTGTGAAATCGTTTTTCAAATGTTATAAACAACATTTCAATAGTTGTTCATTATTTATAAATAATGAGAAAACGAAAAATAAGAATTTTATTAAAAAAACTTTAAAATTGGGTTCTTAGAATACTATTATTTAATTTGCCAAATTTTCAAGCAATTCGACTACGCAGAAATCGAGATATTCGATGTTAAAGTTTCATTAAAACACTTGGATAGTATCACTATGTATATCATTTTTCAGCAATTTTAGCATTTAATATCTCGGCTTCTAAGTAGTTAAAATGGTTGAGAATTTGGCAAATCAAATAGTAGTCTGGAATTAAACCAGATTTTATGTTTCATCGAATTCTCATTATTTTAACTTAATAAGGGAACTACTTTAAAATAGTTAATTCCTTAGCATGTGTAAATAATTAATGTATTGCTTATAATGTTATTATGTGATGTTATTCTATGAATAGTTGATTAACACTATTCAACTATTTTAACACTAGAAGTACCACGAAATCGGTACCCATATTTATTTATTGTATTGTATTTATTCAATAAAAAAGTCCTGGGTTTAACCCATAATGGACTATAACATATGATACGAAAATATAAAAATATAAAAATCTCGCTAATATAAATTTGTTAATCTCACAACTAGTTTAAACCAGACTCAACGCAAATTCGACTAGACACAAACTATTGCACTACACGCAGATCATACTCTAATAACAATGAGAATTAGGCAATAACAGCACCTAGACATAGGATGCGCACGGGATGTCAAGTCAAATTTCCGGGAGATCATTTTCCAGAAGGAAAAACAAGTGTAATTTTTTTAGTGTGAACTATCAATACGACAAAATTAAAAATAATATATACATATATATTTATAATCCTGTTGAATATTGTACATAAATTCAATTTGAAAAAACAACTCGCATGCAATGTTTGAAAATTACTAAACAGTTAAATAAAGAACTTATAAAATATAAATGTTAATGAATAAATATTTCAGTTTTACAATGAAATTGAGAAACGTAATTTCGACTTAAAAAACCATTAGTAATTTCGAAAAAAACATAACTATTCTGGAACATTCGTATAAACATAATATACAGTACACACTACAAAAACATGTGTCTCATTTTGAAACACTTTGGCATAGTAGACACGAAAAGCGTCTCGAAACAAAACACTTTTATTACAGGAAACACCACACACAGAGAAAAAACTTCGCGTTTTAGCTACGGGCCGTAGCTGAACTTTGGACTGATTGAAGTGGAGTTACTGCAGCTACACATCGTAGTCACTGTAGCATTAAGAGAGCTCTGGTAGGCGTATTTTACGGCTAATGTAAGCACGACTAAGAGCTACAGTGACTACGGTTGGTAGCTAAAACGGCGTGAAACTGCTGACGGTGGTGAATTCCCTATAAGCAGTAAATATTACTATAATATCGACACCTCTTACGAAAAAGGGGATAAGTCAGTAGATCGTGTAAAAGGGGATAAGTCAGTAAATCGTTGTAAAAGGGGATAACACATTAGATCGTTGTAAAGGGTGATAACTCGTTGGATCGTTGTAAAAGGGGATAACTCGTTAGATCGTTGTAAAAGGGGATAACTCGTTAGATCGTTGTAAAAGGGGATAACTCAAAAGAATACTTGTAAAAGGGGATAACTAAAATAAATAGTTGTAAAAGGGGATAATTCAAAAATACTTGTAAAAGGGGATAACAGTTATCCCATTTTACAAGTATGTTTCGAGTTATCGCCTTTTACAACTATTTATTCGAGTTATCCCCTTTTACAAGTATTTTTTAAGTTATCCCCTTTTACAGCTATTTATTTCAGTTATCCCCTTTTACAACTATTTATTTGAGTTATCCCCTTTTACAACTATTTATTTGAGTTATCCCCTTTTACAAGTATTTACTCGAGTTATCTCCTACTACAAGTATTTATTCGAGTTATCCCCTTTTAGAAGTATTTTTTTAGTTATCCCCTTTTACAAGTTTTTATGTGAGTTATCCCCTTTTATAACGATCTAATGGGTTATCCCCTTTTACAACGATCTAATGGATTATCCCCTTTTACAACGATCTAACGAGTTATCCCCTTTTACAACGATCTAACGAGTTATCCCCTTTTACAGTGATCTAATGAGTTGTCCCCTTCGTCGTAAGAGGTGTCGATATAATCTGTAATGGATCTTCTGTTTTTTTTAAAGAACATTATGTTTTATCAAATAAGAATTAAGAAATTACTATAATAGTAATACAAATAATAAACTTAATAATAAAGTTGTAATTTTTTATTTTATCTGGGATATATTTATTGACTGTCATTTTCGAAAATCAGACATTTCGACTGTAATATCGATTGTATTCAGAACTATCGATAGTTTTCGATAGTGCAACTATATGATACTATCGACAGTGATATCGAGGTTTAGAGACCACTAACTGTGGGCCGACCTCGGCTGCCGACACTACGGCAAAGAGTCTCGGACGAAGCCCGGCGCCCAAGCTCGGCTCAAGCCCCGCGGCCAAGCTCGGTCCAAGCCCCGCAAGCAAGCTTGGCCCCAGCCCCGCGACCAAGCTTGGCCCAAGCCTCGCGCCCAAGCCCCACCCTAGCCCCGTGCCTAAGATTGGCTGAAGTCCGGCGGGCAAACTTGGCCCAAACCCCGCGCCCAAGCTTGGCCCAAACCCCGCGCCCAAGCTTGGCCCAAGCCCCGCGCCCAAGCTCGGCCCAAACCCCGCGCGAAATAATTTCTTATATTAATCTCCGTCGATCATGACGAAATTAATGCTTAAATTTATTTTCTGGAAGCATTTGTCATATCTATTCATAAAGGCTGTCGAGTTTTGTACACAAATGGATGAGAGTATACGTGAATATACGTGAGACCTATTATCCGATTTTCGACTGACAACAGAGTGGGTTACAACTGAGCGTAGTTCATCAAACAAGTAAGTATAAAACGATCGAAAATTGTTGAAGTTACTTATGAATGGTCGTAGGATCAGAAACGATCTGTTATTTTAATAAATTAACAATTACTTTCAAATGAATTTCAACGTAGACATTAACGTGGTTTTATTGAAAGATGGATCTATTTTGCGCATAAGTAGAATATTTCAATGCGACGTATTTCACACCTTCTATGCATTAAGCATAGAAGGTGTGAAATACGTATCAAATGGGGATTTATTTGATAATCCCACGGCATCTTCAAATATAGGAATATTCTATGATACTTCAGTAAACGAAACATTAATATATCGCGTGACAGATATTAAGAAAAAATATATTCTCACAACGGTCGCGGGGCTTGGACCGAGCTCGGGCGCGGGGCTTGGACCGAGCTTGGGCGCGGGGCTTGGACCGAGCTTGGGCGCCGGGCTTCGGCCGAGACTCTTTGCCGTGTTGGCAGCCGGGGTCGGCCCAGAGTCCATCCGCGTTTCATGCCAAACTTGGGCCAAGGTTGAATACCAAGCTTGTAACTGTTACAAATATGTATGACACACATATTTGTAACAGCTGTAAGAGAGCAATTTGAGGTACAAAAGATATGTAAGTCGAAGTGCCCTAATGATCCCAATGGGATCATTAAGGCACTTCGAAGCGAAATAATGAGAGCAATTTTCAATTAAATGGCCTTCGATATTTTGAAGTGTAACGTTTAACCATCAGAATTATTTAAATAACACCCTCTAATGACAAAACTACACTTACAAAATATATATAATCAATTAAGAGTTAATTTTGTTTTCACGTTTTCATTTTTACCTGACAAATATCCTTTCATTACAAAACTACACTAACGAAATATATGAAATCAATTACGAGGCAATTTAGTTTTCACGTTACTAATATCCTTGTATATTACAACACATAAAATATATTGAATTATAATACTGAAAAAGTTGAAGAAAGATACTCCCAGGTAAAAATTATTCCCAGTTTCTAGAAAGGCTTAGTCCAATTTAACTATTTACTAGCTAATAACTGCACAGTAGTCTGACGCAGTAACTGAAGAGGCACTAGCCAGTTCAAGTATAACTATTGAGTGCCTAACCAGAAACTAGTTAGTTCGAGCTTGACAAGTTCCAACTATCTAATTCCTAGATAGAACTATCCAGTACCTAGATGGTCTAGTCAAATTTTTACTTGGGATGTTGGTACCCAAAGGGAACACATTAAGTCAATGTTGATTCGGTTAACAACGTTGATTCAACGTTGTTTCAACGATGTGTTCCCTTAGGGTACAGCTTGAGGGTAGAGTCTACCTTGTTGAGTAGACTGTACCCTCAAGACTCTGCTCTCACTCATCAGGATGTCTACTATCAGGTAGACATCCTGATGGTTTCTGCAAGGATTTTTACAGACGTTTTTCTATATGAATCCAGTGGGTTCTAACTGAATGTTTCAACTGATTGCTAAGTAGGATCAGCATAATATATCACTACTAAGTGAAAATCTTTCCATTATCAATCTTCTGATTCGAGTTCTTTCTCGTTTTAAACAATGCAACTGAAGTATCTTCAGATGGTAGGTTTGTTTCTACTGACACTGACCAAACGATTTCAATTCCATTGAGTTATCGCTAAAGATAACTTCGATGAAACGATACATTAGCAGTTGAAAAGTCACATAACATCCAAACTTCGATGTACACAATTAGAGGGTTTGTAAATAAGGAACACATAAGAGTTATGCGCGTGCACTATAAGCTATGTAAAGAATTGTTTTCGGGTTATCGAGCGATATCTCTAAGACGCTATCGTTGAGACGGTTGATAAAATATTCTGCAAATAAACGCATTTTTGAGACGCAGTAATAAAAGGTGCTGTTGGCATTATCACAGCGCGCTTCTGCGCAGTATTTGGCGCACGTTTCTGTTTGTCTGTTGTAAGGTTAACCAAACTTATTAACGGGCTAGTCTTGTATTATCGAGTGTATGCAAATGACTGCTATTCACATTTGTGTGCGTTAACTACTACGCTTGATGTATTTGAACATTTATGGTTAAAGTGGGACTATCATGACAGTTATGTTCATAGGTTTGTTCATTGTTTTTGGTGCTCTTAAAAGTTATCACTTTTAATTTTTACTGTTTTTTAAATTGAATTTGAAGTAATATCAATAAATTAAAAAAGTAAAACACCAATGAATATTATTATTTAAAAAAACTGTGAAAACTTATCATACGTTACAAAGTAGAAAAGTGATATATGAGTTACGATGTTATTCTTTTGAGATGTCGAATTGTTTTGATATACTTATGCAAATACAGTATACACAACTGTGCCCAGAACTGTCTCAGTTCATCTTGGATCGTCCCGGGCCATTATGTGAATTTCTCAACCGTTTTTCCGCGTTATAAGGATTAGTCCCAACCGTCGCCGAGGGGGAAGATTGAATGGATTGATAATACTAGGCAGCTGATTGGAGTTGAAATTGAAGTCTTCGGTTTCCAAATCGTTGCATCGCGTTACGTTCGGAGGGGAATTGATGTCATGGACCCAAGCAGAATAGCGAAGTGGCCTCGTTAGAATTATAACAATGTTGGAAGCGTGCGGAGATTTAGCGAATTTGAATACATTTCATTGGTTCAGATGGAATCGAAAAAATGATTTTCCTTGTTGACTTGGCGTGTCGCGGATTAAGTCTGGTTTCATTTTTCACGTTTTTCAATAAGAGTATTTTTAACTTGGAATAGAACAATGATATCTGAAACGCGAGTAAGAACGGAATATATGTTGTGAAGCGTGTCTCGGGTCTGCGACACCGACTGACGAATGTAGCCTTTGAAGGGTTAATCAGAACTAAATAGACCTTGATAGATCCAGAAAGATGTTATCAAACTGAATTTGTTTCCAACGGACATCGTTGTTATGTTTCGCTCATTGGTTGCAGAATAATTTATTCAATTTGTTTTTTTTCTCAATTTTTTTTCAAACTGGTTTTGAAAAAAAGGAAAAAACGAAAAAAAATGTTTAAGTGATTTCGAACTTTTTTTCGTGATTACAGAAATGTTTTCATGATTCATGATTTTCAAAAATCATGATTTTTGTCATGATTCATGAATTTCAAAAGTCATAATTTTTTCAAGATTCATGATTTTCAGAACTCATGATTTTCTAATGATTACTTTCCATAATAAAATATCTTAAAAGATTGGCACTATCTTACATTCTGCATACTGCATTACAATGACTAAACATTCCAGTATCATCTACCGACTAATTTAAGATTCAAAAACATCTCGTGTAAACAAAGTAATAAGAGAGCAGCGTTTAAAAGCCAATGACTAATCCGAGCGATCGTTCAGTTCGCACATCTCAAAAAATGCTCCGAGCAATACTCCATTTTTAATCTTTAATCTATTTCGCAAAGACAGATTTCTCGCAGTTGCGCTAACCAAGTGAAATGCTTAACAGCAGTCGAGCTTGGAATTCATCTCATGTTGTGCAACGCATATGTATTCCTTTCTTCGTCTTCTCAAAAAAGTCCGATTCACCTCTTCACCCACTTCGTCCCGAAACTTTTGTGCCTAAACTCGAATGATATATGATCCGGGGCATAAAATCGTACGCTATTCGCTCGTTTCCATTAAATCCCTTCCAGCAATCCGTTTCCCTCGATTAATACGTAAGGCTTTTGGAGGTGACGTTGGGTCTTGGGGCAAATATTGTGATGCTAATTCGGAGTTCGTGTCACCTTGCATTGAATCCGCGCTCTCCTCGCGGACAGCCCTCCCATCCGCAGTAAAATAGCCCCTTCGGACCAGGTGCGGCGTGCAGCCTCGCCACGTGTCCCGCTAGTTGTTCCAAGGACGTGAACCACCTTCCACAGTTCTGCCATCTACAAAGAGAACAAACAAAGAGTGTCATAACATTGGCTTTTTCAATAATACACTTTTGCATGCTCACTTTCGTTGACCCACATCGGCGGATCGTGAATGCTCAAAGTTATAACGCTGGGTGTGCGTGTGGTTTTCGCCACGCACAATTAAAAGCGGCCGATCAATTTCGGCCCGTTACTGCAAACCCGTTTCGATTTCAATTTCGGATCGAGACGGTTTTCAGACTCAATTTCAGGTGGTCAAGTTTGGTTTATTGAAATGGAAAGTGGAATGAGAGATTGGGTGGAGAAAATAATTCGGGAGGACAGCTAGGATTAATGGTTAATATGTGGAGAGCTATGGGGAGGAAATGTTACCAAGATTGTAGTTTGGTTCATTTAGTCGCAAACTGTATAAGGTGGTTATACCATGAAGGATCGTATATTTAGGGTACCAAGTGAAAATATGGTCATATTAATTTAATAATGTTTTATTATTTCACTGGAAATCGGTCAAAAATTGAAATTTTTACAAACATTTTTTATTTCATTGTCGATACTTTAAGATATTTACTTTAAGGAGGTGTAAAAATAAATGTGAAAATATTAATTTTATAATATGTTTTACATTACTTTTGTATAAATAAATTCATTTTCAAATTTTATACTCAAATATCTCATAAACTTTTTCTTGGAAAAAAACCCTAGACGGAATTTTGAAAAATATATTGCAACAAAAGTTACACTAACTAATGTAAAAAAAGAGGTTTGGTTGTACACTAAATTTCGAGTATGGAACATCAATTTGGACCAAAATCGGTTCAAAATTAATAACAAACAAATAAATTGTTTGTTATTCATTTTATTTTACAAATGATTTCATATCTGTTGTCTATGAGGTGAAAGCTATTTATAAACAAAATGTCAATACAATCGGTTGAAAAATACCGATTTTTAGCCATTTTGGTGAACGGTCACGATTAATATACGACTAGAGTATTTACTCTATTTCGCAGTATTTTTCATGGTTTTTCTATAGGATCTGATTGAGAGAGATTGACTTGACGAAATTGAATTATGGTATGAGAAAACATTAGTTTAAGAGTGGCGCAAATATATTGTAATAAATAGCACAACATTGACAATTAATTGCCGATTCATTGACATATCTATTATTGATAATTGTGTCAGTGAAATCGGGCATGAGACAATAAAGGTCGACGTTTATGTAACTTGTGAATTGATTACTTTTGCAGTAACCGAACATATTGTTCAAGTTTGTTTGATAGTTTCATGCTTGTCGAGTTATAATTACTTCGACTACAATCCTTATTTATCAAAATCTGCATGTCGTATAAAATATTATTTAATGCACACATTGTGATTTTAAACGTTGGCATCCCATCTACCATACTTCCTTAAATTTCTAAATCTACTCAAAATTAGGGATGAATCGAAGGTCCGATTTTTTCGGACATCGATAACTTTTTTCATCCGATGTAGCCATGTTCGATTTTTTTCATTATCGATTATCGATTTTTTTCATTATCGATTTTTTATCATTATTGACAATTGATTTTTTATCATCGATTATCGATTTTTTATCATTATTGACAATTGATTTTTTATCATCGATTACCGATTTTTTTCATCATCGATTACCGATTTTTTTCATCATCGATTGTCGATTTTTAACCATCATTGATTATCGATATTTTCATCATCGATTACCGATTTTTTCATCATCGATTACCGATTTTTTCATCATCGATTACCGATTTTTTTCATCATCGATTATCGATTTTTAACCATCATTGATTATCGATATTTTCATTGAAACATCGATTTAAAAAAATTCTTTTTTCCAACATTGCCCATCATTCAAAACCATTATAACTTCCTTCAGCTTGCTGCAAAAGCTGCACGCAATTCCACCAAACTATTGCTCGCTTCCGCCAATCCCACCGATTTTCGACCTCCTTTGACGTCGCACTGACGTAAGATCGTGCGCACTGATACCAATTTTCGCGCCGCAAACAAAAGTCACCTGAAATTCAAGTTTCCGAATATAAAAGCGTCGACGAAGCGAAAAAAGCGGCGACGAAAAAAGGCGCACGAAAAAAATCCTGCCGGGATCTTTTACGAGTCGACGGGTTCAAGGTCGGTTGACTAGAATCACGCGTGCAGGTATCGCGTGTCCTTTTTTGTGTCGCGGAATAAAAGATTCGCGGAGATAAAATGTACGCCGCCGGAGATTCTATCGGCGCTCGGCCCTCCGCAACGTACGAGCAATTAAACCGATAAACTTTGCACCTACGCGGTCGCCATGTTTATGAACAATTATGCATTCTTAAGAGACGCGCCGCGCGATAAGGGAGAATTTTGCGCGAGGCACCGCGGCGGATTCGACGGCTGGAAAGGCGCGCGCGGTATTGCTCGGTCAACTGCGCATAAAGGAAATGGTGGCTAAGAAGATAACGTGGCCGCTTCGATTATGCGGGACGAGCGCGGCCTTTTTCGCATCGGGAGTACTAAAAAATGGCGAAAGCGAGAGCTATGACGGGACCTTCGACCCGGCTGTCAAGATAACGCGGCGCGGCAGCATGGCGGCGCTGCCGCGAAAACGTTCGGGTTTAGAGATTTTGGGCAAAGGGTTCCTTAAAAATGCCAATGCAGTCTAAAAAATGTCCACTTGATGAAGTCGGAATCCGGCAACCACAAATCCGGTCAAATATCGCGTGAGAGGAATTCTGACAACGGTTAGTGGAAAATTGTCAAAAGGTTAATAGTCCCCAACGGAATCGAAGGTTCAATAAACGTTTGGCGAACAATTAGCTAAACGTTGTTTACGGGATTTTTGAACGTTCCAAACGTACTGTAAACGTTCCGGTAACCGTCTAATTGGAAACTGTTTGAACATTTCTCGAAACGTTGTCGCCGAAACGTTTCACAAACGTTACAGTATTTTATTTTGAAGAATTTGTAAAATTATCGAAAGGTTACCTGAACGTTTATAGAACGGTTGGATACTTTTACTCTCTTAAAAAAAAAGATATTTCTCGGAATCGAACCCTAGCCTCCAAAGTGCGAAGAGAACGCCCTCACACTGAGCCACGAGACTTAAATGTAAACAAGGCTTTATTGTTGATATCCCCTAGCATACGTTTCCACAAACGTTTAGAGAACGTCCTGGAAACTTTGTTATCGGAAATTTGAACCTTGTATAAACGTTTACAGAACGTTCGAAACGTTCCAGGAACCTTCACACAACCACAATAGAAACTTTCACCAAACGTTTTTTTGAACTTTCATAATGGTAACCTCACGTCAAATTTTATAGCGGGAGCCGAAAATAGAAAACGGTACACTGTCAAAAATTTCGGAAGTCCAATTACGGTACATGAACCGTAAAATCAAATTAAGGTACAAATACCGTAAAAGTAATATATGTTGAATACATTGATAAGATACGGTTTCAGTATTTTGTACAGTAAATTTAAGTCACGTGCCTGAAATGAACTTC
>JABFPB010007856.1:0-10619 GCA_022817645.1 Ceratoteleas bidentatus | reverse complement strand
TATGGATGCCTGATGAGTTTCTGATCAGGTGATGTGGCATCCTGATCAGGCCCTGATCTCAGCATAATCACAATTTTCCCTAAGGACAGTGACGTCTGTTGAGCCACCATCGATTTGCTTTTGGATCAACATTGTGTGCTCGAAAACAAGTTTGTCCTAGAACCGAACAATGTTGGAATAGCAGCAATTTTCCCTTGATTCTAAACGGACGCTGTTTCTTATTTCAAGATTTCAAGATTCTGTTTTCTACTACATGTTTGCTGTTGGTTCAATGGCATTTCTTCTCCCCTTGTAGAATGAAAGGAAAGAGTTCCGTACCGCGGATGTAAAAAAGCACAGTAAAAAATCCGGAGTTAAATGGGTATCATGCACTGAGAAAAAAAAATCAGAGTAAACACAACTCGATTTTCGAGTTGAAATAGACTAAAAGTTGATCCAACTCCAGTGATAGTTGTTTTCAGTAGTTTCGAGTAAAAACAACTCGAAAGGTTCTGTTGTTTTTACTCTTTTCTGAGTTGTGTTTACTTTATTTCTGAGTAGATTTTACTTTTATTTCGAGTTGTATCATTTTTTACTCAAAAAAAGAGTTGTTCTTACTCTAATTTTTTTCAGTGTGTGAGTTCAATTTTCACTCAATATCGGAGTTCCAGCAGGGCCACACTTTAACGGTGTCAAAAGATAATCGGAGTGAAATTGCGTAATGAAATTCACACCACGCGGAGTAATTTTAGCTACAATGCGCATGCGCAGCAGATAAAATGATTCCGCGCGGTGTGAACTGTCACTCCGTTACTCTGACACTCACATCGTAGCCTTAGATTCCGAGAATTTTTTACTGTGTACAGAGAGATGTTAAGTCAAAAGTTAAGTTGACGTAGAATGTTGAAACAAGAGCTAATTCCATTGGATCATCAACAAATTCTGTTGTTCATCAGAGAATTGTGTCTCCCTCACTAATAGTATATATAGATGATGTAAATAAATATGTGTTTAAATGAGAATATTCTAAGCAAATTCTTAATTGCAAACAAATGTGTTTTAGAATAAGCTATTTTGATTGTAGTTTCATACCCTAGTTTATTTCTGTAAAGCTGTTTATTTAGGTATTTGTTTAGAGACTCTTCAGTAAGTAAATGTTTTGTGAACTTATTGCGATTATGATTATGGTTTCGTTTACTACATCTTTTGCATATAGTAAAGAATGTATATAAGTTTCATTCAAAACATACTTTATAATAAACATACAGATCCTATTTCCACGACATCTACATTTTATCACCACTCCTAGCAATAATGACTTCCTTGCATTTAAGAGAAAAAATAACCTGTCATATCACCTTAACCGTGAACTGATTCAATTAAATGACAAATTGTGTCTGTCAGATGATGTTTGGTCGCCCCCCGGATGAACTAATAAACCATAATGCGCGCGCACTTCTGCGGCATAAAAGTTCGCCGGCAAACTTTTTACGATTACCGAAACCGTTAAAATTTTATTATGACATTTGATGGTGTATTTGTGTGAACACGTCGCCTATTGATCTACTTTATCGCGCCCCGTATATTATATCGGCCCATTAATATCAACAGCCATTTGGCTAAGTAGTCGTAAAGTATGAAAGGTCTTGGTTCCGATTCGGAAATGTAATGAAGGTTTTACGGTTCATACGACAGCGTTTGCTCGTGCTTACAATCGCGCTGCACTTTTCCATCCGCGCATTCACTCGGAACTTTACATCGCTTGCGACCTCCTTGTACTCCCTATACTTTCATCTTATTATTTACGAAACCGTCAAAGAGCTTGTACCGCGGCCAATTAGAGAAATTGTTCGCTCGAAAATGATCAATCGAACTACCGCCAATTGAACCCGTTCCCAGCAAGGACCATTGATCGATGAAAAAATATAATTCAAAACTTGTCAACATGGAGCACACTCCTTTCGCCAAGTCGCTCCGCTTTCACAAGCTTAAGCGCCGCTCTCGTGGCTTATAGACGACGCGAAATTCCGCCCAGGCCTACTCCGCTTTCTTATTCAAAGACTTATTATCGCGAGTTTTTACTCCGCCCGAAAGTTGGACGTAATAGCTATCCGAATTTCGCTAATTATTATGGAACAAAAGTTTGCACGATTGCAGACTCGTTCTCCGCCGGGGGGGAGGTTTGTCGATTTTCGTTTAAAACAAAAATAGAATGCGTCGCGCGGTACTTGTACTCGTGGGTTTCGCGTTCCGAAAATAGTTGAAATTTCGCGCTCAGCGCATTGCCAGGGCAACATTTTTCATTGAAAGAAATGACGGGATTAAAGCACGTACACTAATTTCGCGAGACGCTGAGTTTATAGAACGGCGCGAGTTTCGTGAATGGAGCGTTCATTTTCATAGCATCGCCAGACGAGGAGGCGGTGGAAAAAAGTCAAAAGGCGCATGGTAATCTCGTCAGTATGTACGAGGAAATAAAGTTTGTATCGCGATACGCGCAGTATCGACAGGTAACTTAGGTCTTATTCTTCGGCAACGCGGCGTAAGCACAGATGTGTAAAATATGCAGTGTTGCTCGACGCATTCATCACGGCAATTCCATTTCTGGATGATTCAGTCCTACGTTTTGTCAATATTATGTGCCAGCACGATGAAAACACTGTTCGACTGTTAACGACAATGTATTCGGTTCATCGAGGACATTGTTCAGATTCATTGTATAGACGGAGAAAAAACGAACGAAGGTTTTAGGTTCTGATATGTGACGTATTTATCATAATACCTAAAACCTTCGTTCGTTTTTATCTGTCTTTTTTTGATGAAATTTGTCGATCAAACGACCGTTTATATCATAAAATTGTAAAGTCTTTGAATAAACAATTTTATAATCATAATCAAAATTGTGGGATTGTAGATAACGTTTTGAAGTAATTAGAGAATTTGGAATCAACCAAGCTACACAATATGAAAACCCCTATTCATTTTTTATTCGTTCTGAACTAACGTTGAAGTCCTTCAGAAAAGCTAAGATTGAATGCCTCCCGCTAATTGTACATTAGTAAAGTGCCGTTTAATATATCATGTAGCGAGACTCTCAAAACTTGAACAAAGTCTATAAATTAATGACGCTGAAAAATTCTGACCGACAAAACAATACCCAACAAAAACGAAGACCGTTCAATATAAGCCCTGCTTAATTATTAGATCGGCGTACCGTTTTAAAGCAAAAAAGACAGCACCGCTGCCTTATAAATTATTACCCCTCATTGGGAACAAAAGCGAAGGCAAATATTGAAAAAAGCTCGACCGAATAATTCATCCGCCATTTCGAAATTAAGGATAACAAAAACATGCAATTATTTTTACCGGGCTACTCCCATGATCTCCGAGACCCCTCAAATACCGTTGACATCGCGTTCCACGTGAAATTAACCCTCGATCGCCATGGTGACAATTGTTTAAATCGGATAAACGTATCGCGATGATACGACGGCAATATCCACATGGCGAACAAACCTCTGCCGCTGTTCCGGGAATTTTTTTCGGCGCACAGTGTAACATTCGTTACGCATTACACTTTTAATCTGCCCGCATCGCAGCTACCATTTAAATAATAATCCGCAGTTGCACAACGAGTGCATCAATTCAGCCGATTGTCGCGCTGCAGTTAATTAGCATTTTTTGCACACCTCGCTTGCAAATATTTAAGCAGCCATTTCAATATATCGTTGTGTACGACGATAAACGGGACAAAACAAACGACAAGTCAACGATGGGAAATCAACCACCACGAATCAGTGTATGCTAAGGCCCGTTTTTCAACGGATCGCCGCAAAATAAGCGATATAAGCACTAGATTAATTGACAGACTACATTTCGTCCGAGACTGGCTGCGCGATTTTTTAATTCAAATTCACGCGGAAATCCTGCCCCCGTGGTGCACAAATTGCAACCGTTGAAAGCAAAGCCGCCAACCATATTATCATTACAACCGAATAAATAGCACCCGGGAATTGCGGCGCGAAAATAAACTAATCGGCAATACTTGTATCAAACAGCGAAAGTTCGCTGAATAGGTCATCGGGGATGCATTTTACAGCCATGTTTTATGTTTATTCAAACAGCTGTGTTCCACCGACGACATGAAATTATATATATTTGGATGCGACCAGTGAAAGACCACCGAATCGAATTGCTTACAAATGTAATGCCGACAGTTTATTTATTTACTCAAAACGAGAGTACGGTTTTTCGAATCAACTGAGTACTTTTGCATTTGATTTAATGGAACGATTTTACCTACGTTCTCGGCCGTTTTGTACCCTGATCCTAACGCTGAGAAAAATTGTATTGGTTTTGAGCAGATTCTTCTCCAACCGAATTGGAGTTTCAACTACTACAAAGATCAACATCTGCACATTCAATCAAATTTCAGTAAAATTAATTATTGTAAATAAATTTATGTAAATTGTAACAGATTTTATTGAATAAATTGTCATTAATTGTATAATTCGAATCACCTCTTGGGTAAAATAGTCAACCTGCAGTTACCTAACAAATGTTCAAGTCGAAACCAGAATTAGCATCACTGTTTTTATTTAAATGACTTATTCAACTCTAAATGGCAATCATCCCCACTCCCAATAACTGAAAACCGAAGTTAAAACGCCTCTTATATACTCATTTTTAACTCAAGTTTTCAGTACAATTTCTTTCAGTACACAGTGCTCAACAGGTTTCGCCACTCGTGGCCAAAAAATGTAAATAATTTTCCACCGCTTGACTTTGACGAATCGTCCGTTCCTGCTCCGAAAGTTCGTTTGCCGAGGATTATTAAAACAACGACGCAATGAAACGTAATGACCCAATGAATAAATATGGTCGCTCGCGCGACGGTACAATTGTTGAATTCTTTATGTCACATGGGAAAAATGCATAAAAGAAAACTGCGCGACGCGTCGCGCATTCTGTCGCGTCTTTTTGTCCGCGCGTCCCGTTTAGCGGCGGAACAAAAACGGTTAAAATTAACTGCCTGCTTTACAACTTTTGTTGCCAGCTCGAATTTGTATCGGAATAAAAAGGCAGTGACTCGCGCTGCAAACGAAGCTCGGCGAATCTGAAGAGCCCGCGATTAATGGAATGATAAAGTATGGCGCAGTTGAAACGCGCGGGGGAAATAAATTTCATAACTCTCGAAGCGCACGTGACGCGGAAGAAATGCAGCGCATTACGTGCGCCGCGCGGTGACGCCACCGTGCCAAATACGCCACCATTGCGTTGGTCATTTTGCGCGCGGTCGGTTAACCAAGAATGTTAATAGAAAATACTCCACGTCTGTGGACTTTAATTGTAAAGGGCGCGCGCAGGATAAGTCGCCGCTGTCGGACGGAATTGTACGAATTTCCACTTGCGGCCATCTCTAACCGTTGCTATATGAACCCGCACGTAATGTATAAATCGCGGGCATCGCGTGTAAATAATAACGTATCCGTACAACTTTAATTAACTCTAATCGCGCAATTTGTAGCGATGCCGCGATGAAGTGTGCGCTATTTATTCCGGTGAGTTTTTAGCGTTTCAATTGTTTTAATACACGCGCGCGTGAGTTCCCGAGCTAAGACGAAAGTTGGGCTATTGAGCGAGGCAGTTTTGTTGCGAGAGAGAACGGCTGACGAAAATTTCGCCCGAGCTACTGCGGGGAGAAAAATTAT
This sequence comes from Ceratoteleas bidentatus, assembly GCA_022817645.1. NCBI lineage: Eukaryota > Metazoa > Arthropoda > Insecta > Hymenoptera > Scelionidae > Ceratoteleas > Ceratoteleas bidentatus. Next base: position 4,929 of record JABFPB010007856.1, on the reverse strand, counting down.
TCGGGCACCAGTTCTGAAACTGCCGGATTGAGTCATTCGGACGGATGAAGAAGTTGTGCTGGAATGTGCCGTTTGATATTTTCAAGTTTTTAATCGGTCAAATTGGATCAGTGGCAGTTTTCCGTAAACGCATTTCATTTCAGTTTTGAAAGGCAATTAGTTTCATCTATTACGTTTTTGTGTGATATGTGTTATGAGATGTACACGAGCCTCGAAATTAGGGCTTTATTATGAAGTTTAATAATAGAGTACAAAATCAGGTCTGTTCGAGTTAAACTTATCGGAATAATCGCATTTGGGCATCAAATGTACGTTACATTTAAATAATCTCGGTATATTTAAGTTGCGGGTAATTTGATTATTTGCTTTGGAGTATTAAGTTCATCGCATTGGACTGTCATATCACGGTTCGAGGATTTAAAAATACTAGACGTTATCCTACCTAAGTCACTTAGCATCATTTCAATCTGGCTCATCAAATTCCGTAAAACCTTGATTCGTGTAAGTAATTTGTCACTGTCGCGAAAATTCCGACCACTCGAAATAACTTGTTCAAATAACTTTTTCGCTGAAACAACTACGAAAATTAACCCGAATCAGTCCGCCGTCGCGACAGTTCCGCTTTTCGACAATTTCAGCGCTGAATTGTAGTTAAACCAAACTTACTCGCGTAGCAATTGTGGTCACATTCCATACATGTTTTTCCTAATCGTCTACACATAGCATCCACGACTTGCCCGCGCGAACTTTGCCGTCCATTTATTAACAAACAACGCAATTTACATAACTGATTGCATTAAATTTTAATTCGCAACCGTCCTTTTTCGCCCGAATGCCCGCGCGTCGCCATTATACGAACCCAATTAACGTTTACACTGGTAGAATTTCACTTTACAAAGTTAACACTAAAATAATAAATAATCTTATAAACGCGAGCCCTTTGCCCCTGTCGTCGAAACTTTGCTACGAAAACACCGGCGTGGCGCAAAAATCGCCCCACTATACAAGCCTCCTCTCCGCCAATTAAACTAAATTAAAGTCCAAACTCCGCGGAAGACGTTAAAGTTAAACAATGACATTCGCTCGCAGTTTAGTAGCAATTGTAATCCTAATTCGATAACTGCATTATTAAAGACCCCGGCGGAACGTAACGAAAGTTTTTCGAGCGAAGTTAATTATACAACAATGACAAGAAACACAGGCCATAATGTCACAGCAATTTAAATATTTTACTCGTCGGATCACGGCGAGGCGTTTATCGTTTGGGTAAACTTCGTGAGTTCAGTGAATCGTCGTTTACGATTCGCGATCAAATTGAAAGTCTTTAAGTGCCTCTATTCCAGACGCAATAACACAGCACGATGGTGTAAACTCCGTCATGCGCGACGGGGATTACACAGAACATTACGCCGAGCGGTGCAAAAGGCTGCCGCCGCTGTGTTGTTGCGACTGCACACGCTTCGTGAGCGCGATTTCCAATTATTCGATCGAAGACGTTCCTCGCGTCACGTCCATTAACGATGCATCACGCGGACGAATCAAAAGTCGCAATACCGGGCTCGTGGAAACATGCAAGCCGACGCAGCAGCGCCCTCTGCTCTCGTTGACTTTTTTCCCGAAAAGCCGTGACGCGTGGATTTTCGATCGCGCGAAATTTACGATCGCTTCAATATGTAAATACGCCGAATCCACGAGCTCACGCATTTTTACGGCCAAATAATGTCGCTAAATTAAAATGATTTATTCCGCGGGATACAGGGGCTTACTTTCGCGGGCCTGTCGTAAAAGTGACGCCGATGTTTTCGCGCGTACAAGAACCAATTAAAAAGATGTAATGTTAATGAAATGGGGGTGTAAGAGCGTGTTCGTGTTTTAGGTGTTTGGTGATGCCTCGTGATGTTTGCCGACTGTGATGCAAGTGGTGGTTCCTCGTGGCGAAGTTGGCAGGATGTGTTTTAGGCTCGGGGTATTCTGTAAGACGCCGTCGAGTGTTCTTGTGTGTAGTATTGTGTGTGAGATCTGTAAACAAAGATGCAAAATGAGTTTCCGTAACAGGAAAAAGAATGCTTCCAAGGTTTGAAATTATAAGCGCGGCATTATCAATTCTAATTAATCTCTAATATTCTGCTCTAAGACCCAACAAGACGCCACGCGGCGGTAATGTGTGAATAATCGTGCAGCATTTTCGTATTTTCAAACAACGCTCGAACCCAGCGCGGAACATCTATATTGCACGCTGGGTTGGGCGTCGCATGAAATATAATGATGTGTTTAAGAGACATAAATGTAGCGACGTCACGAAAAATAGGCGAACAAGCTCCGGCGGATCTTATGAAATACTCGCGTCGGCGCGTTATTCCTTAAATTACTTGGCAAAGAAACGATTTCACGCGCCACGCCGCACGGCAACATTGACTTTGAATGCCGGATGGAACGAGCCGAATTTAAAATGCGCCTTATACGACACTCTAATTCCCATTCTCTCACGCGCACGGTTTTATCGTCGAATTAGCCAGACTGATTCGCCGAAACGACCGGAACTATCGCGATAACGCAATAATTACAAACGCATTAGTCGGTTTAACGGCAAGCTATCATTAGGAGTCGTATTTTCGGGTCGAGAAAAGTTGTAAGAAATGGCCCGCGCCGAGGACCGTCTTTTCGTGGGGCAATCGACGTATCTCTGAAAAGAACGAGTCGAGCGTTATTCCCCTTGTAAATAGAGACGCAAGATGTTGTGCCGTTGGCCGAAACGGGCGATGTCTTCTGGAAGTAGTTCAGTTTTAATCGAGTCATACGCAAAGGCAACATGTTTTTCCCTTCGCTCCTGCGAGCCGATTCACTTGTAAAAGCGAATTTCGAACAAATTATGTACTACGTACAGTGCGCCTAATAATGTCTGTCGAAGTGTGGGTGTGCATGCACACTACCGAAGAAATAACCGCTTTTCCTTTAATGTATACCCCGCTACGTGGTATGAAAGTAACTGCCGGTAGATGGCTTATTGATGATACTATCGGTTATATGCTCTTGACACATATAATAACTAACTCAATATCCAATTTTTCTTTCTTTTTTATCAAATTCGGCCTGCTCTGACGTGATTGATTTAAATCGAATAATTCCGCGTTCGAATTTCAATCGGATAAAACCGCGCGGAAAATTGCCTTGCAAATTATAAGGCGTGATCGGGCGACGTGATTGGAACGTTTACAATGAAATGACGTCGATAAACCTTAAATTTAATTAGACTCTCGGCAGCCCTTTAGGCGTTTGATTCCGCGACGCATACTCGTGCATTTTTACGCCACTGTTTCGGCTTTGTATCATAAATCAATTTAAGGAACGTCGGGCCGTACGAAAAATTTATCGACTGAAATTGATTTTAAACGTCCGTGCTTTATTTCAATGAGCCCGTCGCATTTTTGCGCGACCCGGCACTTTTTGCGCGATTCATAAATGGAAGTATCGCTCCGCCGCGATTCAGCGTCGACGGGGAATTTAAAAGCCTCGTGCATAAGTGAAAATCATTGCTTCGTTAGTATTCTTCGGAACGGCTCGACTCAGCCGCAAGTCGCGGATTTTGTTACTTCCAAATTGAACAGTTTAACGAATGGATGCCGAGCGGAATCGACCGCTTTTGGATTCCGCGAGAATTTTGTTTAATATTTTAGAAGAGTCCGGATACTGACTTGGAGCGTCGAAAACGTTAACATTTTTACTGACATTGATGATTCTTTAACCTCGGATTATAATTATTGGTTTTTAATTCTCAGTCATTTGACAGGAAAAACATGTACATATAATCAATACGCTTAATTACACTAAACGTTATAACAAAGTGTAAAACTGCACAGCTTCGAATATATTTTTACAATTTTCATGTAAAATTATACCGTATAATGTGTAATTTGACACTTTTCGGTTTACAGTGTAATGTATATTATTTTATTCAAGAGAGCAGCATTTTTCGTCGTATGAACATTTTATGGGACATTTTTTGTATCATACTATAAATTATATTTGTGGCATAAGAGGATTGCCAAAAATCCATTCGCAATCTACGAAACGATTATTTCTCATCCATTATCAGCAATCGTAACGTAATCGACGTTTACGTTACATTTCATTTGAGCAAAAAATACATGCTGATCAATTAATGTTACGCAGAGGAATTCGTTTATGCCTGTAATTGAAAACAACTAGCGGCGCAAAAAGAAAAATAAATAAAAGCAACATCGATGGTTCAAGCAAGTTTTTGCAATGTTTCAATTAAAAAAAATTGATCGCTATTCACAATTCCGGAGCATTTAATTATATATTATTCGCACGATGATGTCGAGCCTTTTTCGTTTCCAGCTCAAGTGCCGTGTCGGATTGTATTATTATAATTAAATTCTCAAACTATTTTGCGGGATTAAGTAAATTTAAATTAAATGTAGCGATATTATGGTGCGTCGTGCTTTGGTCATTCAAATGAAAAAAAAATAGAATGTCTGAATGCGTTATTGAGATGATACGAAAAGGCAAATATATGAAAATGCTTTTACAATGAACCAGTTAAGATCATAATTATATGGGACAGATAGGATTCGTAATGCGGAAAAGCAAATAAAAGCTTGGGTATGCACGTGGATACTAAACACGCAAAAGTTCGATGCATTTTACGAGCTGGTTAAATTTATTTTTAGTTTATTTAATTCCAGTTAACTTCACTCGAGATGTTTATCGAATCGCCCTCCTAACTTATTTACAAGCTAACAAAAGAGAACGCGAAGAAAATGCGAAATAGTGTTTTGTGAAAAGGAGTGAAAATGCTCGAATACATAGTAATTTTGCACCGTCAAAATTTATTGCTATTATTTTACTAAATTGTAAGAAATAAATAGTCTTTGCCGACCTTCAACACAATTTTATGTTTATTTATCT
>JABFPB010007855.1:0-10619 GCA_022817645.1 Ceratoteleas bidentatus | reverse complement strand
GTTCAAATGTAACTGTTGTTGTGACATATTGTTAAGAACAAAGGAACCCATGAGACGGATCCTTTTCGTCTAATTCTAAAACGTGCCTGTTTTGCCCGAGCACCCGAAACGTGCCCTTTTTCGCCGAGAGCCCGAAACGTGCCACTTTTCGTCTGGCGTTTGAAATGTGCCTGTTTTGGCTATGACTCCGAAACGTGCCACTCTTCGTTAGACGCGACGATGTAATAATAATTGAGAAGAACATTTCAATCATTTTATTTTTTGTCTTCTTTATTTTCGGTGTAAATTACTTTGCAATAGATTTCAGCCTGAACAAATAGTAAAATATCGATTACAACATGAATTACAGGATTGGGGGCGTCCCTGAAAATGTTGATGTTCACAAAAAACTATCTAATTTTAGGACAATGTTGTAAAATATACGGCAAAAGTGTCATGATTCAAGACATTTTTCACAAAATAGACAACATAAATGTCTAAACGTCAAAAACCTAGACACTTCAAAAGCTGTCATTTTCAAGTAGTGAACCTTATTATGTGCCGTTGTAATACATTCGATTGGGCCGTTATGATACATTCGAGCGGACCGTTTTGATACATTTTAGTGGGCTGTTTTGATATAAAATAGTAGAGCAATTAGCCGTTTTGATATTCACCGATGTTAAAGTTTACGGGAGAAAAAAAGGAATCAAAATTGGTCGGACTAAGATTTCCATTAGCAAGCATTTAGCATAATATCGTTAACGTTTTACCTGTGACAGCGCAATTTAATTTGCGTAACCGAGTACTTCTCAATGAAAAGGACAAAAAGGCCGTATCCTACGAGAAAAGGCGGTGCTACGATTTCTCGTTGCAATTCCAGACCGCCTCTACGGCTCAATTAATTTCAATAACATTAGCAAACTATTGTCGCTCTTATTGCCGTGGTATACCTAATACATACTTATGCAAATTTATATTTAGACAGTGAGTACATTTGAAAGAAGTATCAGGCAAACAGAAACTAGTCAATTTTCCTCCCGGTAAATTCCTTTCGATTGGACCAACAAATTGCCACTGGCTATTGACTGCTTCGTAACAAATATAATTAAGCAGAACTACAATTTACTTTTTCTTAATGACAAAAATGAGTTAGTAATACGAACTCATATTATTTACCGATTCAATTTATGAGTTTAATTTTGAAATAAGTCGATTAAATTTTCAACGAGCAATCAATTTGTAGATCTATTTTTTGTTTAATATAATACAATCACTACAGTTTTTAGAGTAATTTAGTTCACTGAACTGAAACAACACTTAAGAGTATTGATATTTTCCACTTCTTTGCGAAAGAATAATATATATCCGAAAAATTCATCTGTGTTTAATTTTTTTCAACTCTGTATCGTTCGTACAAATGGTATTCCTGTACAAATGGTAAAAAACGCAATCTAAAAATTATCTAAACAAAGAAAACATCATATTCCATGTTAGAACGGAAGATTTTTTAAATCAAACATTTTAACGTGACGAAATCATTATTATCGTAAAACTTACCAGACACTATTTAAGAATTGCAATTCAAGCGATTGTTATTTTTAGTCGCTGAATTAATAGACGATGGCAGATGATATGCTCATATCATTTCTAAACGAGTGTAGAAATGTACCTTATCTTATTACTAACGCTGAAATATGATTCCACTGGTAATATTATTTATCAATCATGGCTACCTGTATTTCAGATTTCTTAACGAATATTTCAGTTTTCCAGTTCGACACAAGTAGATTTGGAAGTCGTAAAATAGGGAGTGGGATAAATCGGTTACGGATTTACTAAATTAATCTCAAGATATAGATTTTTTCAATTTTTTTTTTATTTCAATATATATACATTGGATACATAAATGTTGCATGGTAACATTGATTTGCATCTAAATCTTACAAAACGAATTTTCAATATACTATGTACAATAAACGTGAGATTCTAAACAAAATAACGACAATAATCTCAACAACAATACAATTCCCGAGATCGCAAGCACAAACTGCTTGCGTCCGCCTCAATTGTGCTTTCGCAAGAAGGCGTTAAATTTCAGTCAAGCCTTCTAGTAAACGTCAACAATAGCATTTATAACGACAACAGTCGCGTATCCTCCGGTTCCTGTTCATTCATCCATGGCTGCCCTTCCGGCTGCTGTACGCGGACAATTCTACTCGTTCCACTTCGACACATTGCTTCTAAGTCGCGGCTTATGTCCTTCAAATCCGGCAGTTCGTCTATTTGGCCCGTACCTGCTGACCCTCCGTTCGAATCGGAAATAGAGATTGTCGCTGACACCGGCACAGTAGCAGGGCTGCTTACTGGTTGCGGAAGCGATAATGTCACCGGAACCGCAACTGGTGCCTGGTAGGCAACTTCAGAACTATCCATCCGGTGCATCAGCATCGCTTGTCTCTGACGCATAATCTGCAGCTGCTGTGACAACGGATGGTGAACTGCCTGTTGCTGCAACTGTTGTTGTTGTTGCTGCAGCTGATGTTGCTGCATGTGTTGCTGCTGCATATGATACACCGGTGGGCTCTGGATGCGCTGACCCGGTGGCAGCTGGGGGTGCATCGGCGCTTGCATATGCGGGTGAATTTTTTGCTGCATCTGATGTTGCAGGTGGTGTTGCTGGTAGTAGTGCGCCAACTGTGCCTGTTGCTCTTGACGCTGCTGTTCCTGTTGAGAACGCTGCATTCGAATCAATTCGGCGCGCACAGATGTCTCCTGCGAAGGAATGGATGGTCCCATGAACCCTGATGGGTACGCAGATGTTATGACCTGGTGAATCTGGGGCTTGTAGTCCGGGCTGCGACCTTCGTTGCTGGAATTGCTGAGCCGGGAAGGACTCTTCGCTTGGCCTTGCAAAGTTGAACTCGAGTTTTGCATGGGATCTACTGAAAAATAAAAAAAAGGGTTAATTCAGGGTTGAAATGATTGGATTAATATTGAGTTGCGCGATGTGGCGAGACTTTGAATTTGTACACGCAAAAAAAGATCTATACGGTTCTTGGATCATTCTATTACGATTAATAATAAAATATGCATGTGTATGCCTGTGCCTGGCATACAAATGCGAATGCTAGGTATAAGTTTTTTTGCGTGTATTTGAGCGGAGAAAGGTAAAGATTTACTTCAACAGCATTACCTTTCTCAGAATGCCTTTCACAATAAAGAATATTGTGAAAGGCATTCTGAGAAAGGTAATGCAGTTGAAGTCATAAGTTCTGCTGCAGTTGGAACTGATAAGATTTGAATTGGTTGGTAAAACAGTTTTGTTTTTGTGGGAAAACTGTTTGGGCAACAAAATGGGATTATCTTCGATTAAACAAAGTAGTTCCTGAAAACAATTTACTTGGAGCAAAGCCATTTGACTTTTTAGTGTGACTTTATTTCGTAAAACCGAATGAATCTGGTTCGGATAAAAGGTTCAAAGTGCAGTTGATTTAAAAATTCAACGAACATTGATTCACTCTTTGTTCAACGAACCAGCGTTAATTCATCATTGAGCCGATAACTCAATGATGAATTAACATTGTTTCAACGTTTTCTTACAACGTTGATTCAACCGTCCCCAACGCGGACATTCGTAAATTGACTCAACGTTGAATCACTGACCCAGAAACATTGAACTAACGTTAATACAAGGATTTCGGGAACGTTGAATCAATGTTGATTCAACTAATATGCTCCCTTAGGGGAAGGCAGAATTGGTGCTAATGTGTTTTAACGATTGTGTTGAAATCTATGGATAAAAATAGTTTACCTTGTTGGCCTTTGTTTTGATCCATTTGTTCTCGCTCTTTCTTGTCTTTCATGCGGCGGTTTTGGAACCATATTTTAATCTGGCGTTCCTTAAGACCCAATTCTTGAGCCTTTTCTGCACGGACCGGACGGGTTAAATAGCGATTTTGCTTGAAGAGATTCTCCAATGCGATCAATTGTTCGCTGGTGAAGGTGGTGCGTTGACGCTTCACATTTTTAGCGTTATCCTCTGAAATAAAAAATGACTGTTAGTGGTTGTGCCTATTGCAACCAAATTTTATAAGGTAAAAAGTAACGGGCCAACGAAAAATTATTTTTAACAGTGTTGCGTAATCGCTAATAGTTGTTTCAACAAAAATAAAATTCAAGTGTTATACGATAAGTTTTACGCTCAACTCACGAATGTTACCGTTGATAAATAAATAAATAATAATTGCCACGTTTATATTGATTCTATTTCTATTTTCGTAATTACCCTGCCAGTATCGTTTATCGTCTCACGAGTTTTCAATAAATTATGGTTATTCGGCATAAAAAAATGGGCAATTTCGCACATCAATTGACTAATGTTATCGACGTTAGATTGAGCGTTTTTGTGACGAATCATTTAAAAGGGTCGAGAAACTATTCGAGTGTCGAAGTAAAATTTCAGAATGCCGTCCTATTCAATCGCAAAAAACAAACAAAATTTTCTACAACTTTTGCAAGTCTACTAATAGTCGTTGAGCAATGTTCTCGCTCGATTTCATCGCCTTTATTTTTCGACATTGACAAACTTTTTCTAACTTTATCATTTTAAATTTAGACATATATATAAGGAAACATTCCAGACAAATGTGGAATTTTATCATTCTTTGGAAATAAATCCGTTGTTTAAAATACTTAATATACACCTTAATCTACTGATTTGTCATGCAGATAAGAATTCCTATCTCACATTTCCTACATGAATTTTCCCTCAAAAATATGATTCTATCCCCCAACGACAAACTCCCCTGAAACAAAACTTAACCAAGAAAGCACTCCAAAGGATCTGACTGCTCCTTACTCTCACCCCTTCAATACAAAACATCCTGCACTTACGTTTCGATGACTTTTTCCTGCCCTTCCCCGCTGAATTCTTAATATACACCTTAATTTACTGATTTATCATACAGATAAGAACTCGATCTCAATTTTTCATGAATTTTCCCTCAAAAATATGATTTTATATCCCAACGCCAAACTCCCTTGAATATAAGAAAGCACTTCACTCCAAAGTGGTGTGCGTGAGGTCTTCACTAGACCTCACCCGCCACTCTCACCCCTTCAATAGAAAACGTCCTACACTTACGTCTCGGCGATTTTTTTCTGCTCTGCTTTGCGGTTCTCTTGTTGCCTCTCCGCTCTTCCTCCGCTGGCGAAGTTTCCGTTGGTGAAGAGATGGTTCCATAATGCCTCCCAATCATATGGTCTGGCTTCACGTCATTTGATCCCGGGTGGATATATTCTGCCGAAGGTGGAGAGTTATCGTTGCTGTAGGTCCTCTGCAAATTCTCTCCTATGTGTTGGCCGTAGCCATTCACGTTTTGCGGCGACGATGGTGCACCCGTTGCCGAAGAACATACGGTATAATGAGCAATTGGCGAGCCAGACCCACTCAACAGCGAGTAGTTCACCACGTTCCGCGGTGACCCTGCTTCGTCATTCTGCACACTGCAGGAGTTCGGCGATGATGAACCCTGCAATGTGGTGTACGTAGCTGGCTCCAAGTTTTCCGATGAGCGACAAGTTGTCGAAGGATCATTTTGATCAGACGAAGTATCAGCACCGTTATACCGAGGCGAAGATGACATATCCTGTTGCGATTCCTGGTTCTGGACCGGCGATTCCTGGTACTGCGTCGGCGAATGTTGGATCTTGGTGTCTTGGTTGGGTGCAACAGCCTGGTTCTGGCTGCAACTCTGGGAAGATTCCTGGCACACCATGTAACCTTGCCCCGAGGTGTAGATGTTGGTAGCCGGCTGCTGAGCCATCTCGGACACGTTGGCCTGGCTGAACTGAACCTGGCCGGTTCCTGACTCGTAGGACATACTGTATGACCATGACATGTTGTCTTGAGTTGTTTCACGTTTGCAAGATCTCGTCCTTAATGACAACCGACTGGATACTGTTCAGTGATTAGTGATCACCAATCGAGACTTCAGTGCTGATATCATTGCGACGGCTCCCCACCCACTGTACCTGACGGCTAATGTGTCATGGACTGGCCAATCAGCTTCGGATAGATAAGAAGTTGGAAAGATAAGAAGGGAGAACCCTCCCAAATGGAGTTTACATTTCACTATATGCTTTTAGGAAATTAACTTTTTTAGTGGAAGTGAAATTATTATTCATGTTAGATAAAGAATTACTTATGTAAGGAACGATGGCGAAGAGCATCTCACTGCACTTATACCTTGTGCCAGACGTAAGATAACATAAGTGCCAGATGTAAGATTTTAGCAGAACTCCTATGCAACTGCAGTTTGTACTAGTTTTCAGGGTTTATTTTCGCTCGGGGAGAATTATCTTGAAAGGGAATGCACTGTTTTGGGGAATGTTAGAACTGTATTTATCTCAAAGGATTTTCAGTGCAATGTATTGCTCGCAAGACGGAATGTTTGGTATTTTGATTTCAAATGTTTTGTTTTTGTTTTTTTCTAATCGTAAGATTCGTTGACACTTGATCATTTAGTGTTTCTGAAATGTTCGAGGATGAATGAAGTGATAACAGTAACGTTTCGCGGAAACGCGAATCGTAACTGTTAGAAAGTATAACGAAACTGACATCGGTTACCCTAAGTATGGATTCAATATAATATTTACGATACTGAATACGAGCACATTAAAAGCTTTAAAAATGGGAAACGTATATGTACGTTTATCAGAGTATTTAACAAATTGCCATTTAACTGTACAGGAAAATCATTAAGAAATAAAAATTAAAACAGTACAATAAAATAAATCTATGTTTATGTATACCTATGTATACATAGATCTGTTTAAACAAGACAATAGCTATGCATCGTGCAAAAATACATGCTTGCTTAATAGTTTAAAAAATACTAATAATACAGTGAATTTCGTCACGGTCCTTTTTACCTGAAAAGTATTTTTATGGAATGTTAACAAATATACTTTTCTATAAATATCTATACAAGATATTTATAGAAAGGTTTTCGTAGATAAAATAAAATACCGTGACATTAATAATTATCTAAATAACATATTTTAGGTCCGAAGTTTTGAATTTGAATAAGTGCAGACAGATAGACTACGTATGTCAGCTCACGGAAAATGCAAATTACAATCGACGCCTTTGATTTCTTAATCATAAAATACTAAAAATGTAAAGACGAAAGTGAATCTGAGAAATGTTAAATGTGTTCACATTATTAGCGAGCATCTTTAATTCATTAAATTATCCTAAATTAATAAAAAAACGAGCATATACTATGATATTACATTTATTGTAGGTTTTTATGATATGTTCCACCTAATTAAACAATTATATAATAAACGGATTAAAAAACATTATATATTAAACTTTTAATATATAATGTTCAATGATGTTATTAAAAAAAATCACTTGAACATGTCATTTGCATTTAAAGGATTACCGAAGTTACAAGCTTAATTGTTTATATTACCGAAGTTTCAAGCTTAATTGTTTTCATAAAAGTTACGAAATTCGGAAAATGAAAACTCGTTTCTTGTTTTAAAAATAGCTTTATTACTCATCACGAGGATTCTTTTTGACACTTGTTTTCAACTTTTAATTTTCCAAGTTTATCAGCGATACTAAGTTTCTGCGTCATGCCCCAAAAACAATTCACAAGAAAATTCTTTAAAAAAGTAGAAGCGTGTACGATATATTACAATGTTTATTAGAACCACGTATTAGACAAGAATGATTTATTTAATAACTTAAAGAAAAATGGTATAAGTATTGTATAATAAATCAGTTTAGGAATAAATATTTTAATAATTAATAATATCGATCAGTTCTTCCTTTAATTTCAATTTCTAATTGGGTGAGAAATTGGTGTGACCAGGAGGAACAAAGAATTTTAGAAATTTACACAAATTCTTCTGTGAGCTATTTATTGTTACTGCTGTTAGCCAACGTTTCGTTCACTTTTGCGTGAACCTCTTCAGGGCTTATGAGTTCTCGCAGTAAAAATTTACTATCGTTAAAACCGATAGATACCATTGTCTGGTATCTATCGGTTTTAACGATTCGATCTGGCTTATTTATTTTGATGAAAACGATAGTTCAATAATTTTGGACAGTGTAATGTGTAAAGGAAGACATGTCAATTTTTACTGCGATAACTCATAAGCCCTGAAGAGGTTCTTGCAAAAGTGAACGAAACGTTAGCTAACAGCAGTAACAATAAATAGCTCAGAGAAGAATTTTTGTAAATTTCTAAAATTCTTTGTTTCTCCTGGTCACACCAACTTCTCACCCAATTAGAAAATAAATATTTTGTAAGGAATACTTGTTATTTCACTGTTTGACAATCAATACACCTTTGCTGTTTGCCTATCAATATTGTCAACAACAGTGTTAACAGAACATCTTCAATATGACATGTACATAGTGAATAATTGACAATTTCATCTTTTTAAATGATTTAATAATTATTAGTAATGTTTTGTTATAGGGTAAAGTGAACATTACTGTGTTACTATATTTACTGTGTTACTATATTTTTCTATTAGTTGTTGCTCGTGTTAAAGTTTTCTAGTGATTCCGGGGATTACTCGGGAATGTGCAAGGGAAAATTCCAGCAATGAAGGAATGAAAGAATGCCTGTTGTTAGTAAACAATTTGTTTATACAACCGTATTATTTTTACAACAAATAACAGCTTACTAATGGTAAATGTCTACGATGCTTTTATTTAATTCCGGAATTTTCCGGTTTATGTCCGGAATTTTCCATTGAAAATTCCTGAACAATTTCCGAAATCAACAGGATGAACAGAAGGGGTTGCCACTTCTGTCCGTTCTGTTGGTTTCGGAAACTGTTCAGTTCTTAGATATGTATTGTTTTAAATAAAAATCTTGTAAACCAAACATTTTTTCAAACGTCATTTTCATTTTTGTTTTATATAAATATTATCGAATGAGCAATAATCCAAGTAAATAAAAAAACATTCGATTTCGGGTGTCAACGCTTTCAGAATTTTGACCCATCTATCAAATAAAGAGATCTTCATCTTAGGTTTGAGATGGCTCACGTCACTACAGAAAGTGTCTCATTATGAAACACATTGATAGAATACAGACGAAAAGTCTGTACTATATCAATATATAGTACAGATATAATATATATATCAATACATAGTACAGATATAATATATATATATCAATATATAGTACAGATATAATCTTCGTCTTAAAACGAAAGGTGCAAATAAGACAAGGTGCAGACACAATTGGTCTAGTGGTCCCAAAACTATACAATTTTTTTCTCCTTGATTTAGTGACCCCCCTAAGCCCATAGTAGGTTACTATATTTTATTAATCGAGCTTATAAATAAATATTTGTTTTACAATAAATAAAGACGAAAAAATGTGTCAAGGTTTTCAACTTGCTGAGTTTAAATCTGCGGTCAAAATTGAGTTTTAACAATTTATAGATGACGCCGCTATGTCAAAAAATGAATATTTCCCGAATTAATGATTAATTCCATATATTTGATAGGTTTTTGGTGTCGCTAATTTCAAATCTCATGTCAGAATGGGGTTTTAACCATTCTGATGTAGGTTAGTTAGGTAGGTTAGTTACTAAAACGTTTTTTACATATTTTATATAGTTTTTGGCGGTCTTTGAGAGTTTTTGACGGTCTTTGGAGGTTTTTCGCGGTCATTGGAGGTTTTTGGCGGTTTTTGGTGGTTTTTGGCGTCTTTCGCGGTTTTTGGGGGTTTTCGGCGATCTTTGGGGGTTTTCGGCGATCTTTGGGGATTTTTGGTCTTTGGGGTGTAATTTTTAGCAAAACGTTCAAATTATTATTTCTTATCATAGCTTTGAGACTTTCAAATTAACACAGTGATGCTTTCCCTACCCGATGGATTCGAACTTTATAACGATCCGGTCACGTTCCGTTATCGTTGAAATGCTATTATTGCAAAATAACAGCAAAAAATCGCTGTTTCCGGTCAAAAAGTGGTGAAAAAATATAATGTAGATGTATGAACTAACAAATACACTCTGATTACAAAACATACATATATGTCAAATCAGTGAAGAGATAAATGCATTTTTAAGTGACAAATACCCTTTAATTACAAACTTACACTATATAGAATAGTCTTCATTTTAACAGGGTACAAACAAGTATTCTTAATTAAATTTCAAAGTTTATTTGATACTTTGTTTGGCTTTTAAAATTACCTTACAATGGTAAAAAATAGACGAGGCAAAGCCAAGGACACCTCACTTTTCTCGTGGCAGTCAACAGTCAAGAAATTTTACCAATGATTTGTCGTACGTTTATATAAAAAATCCTTAATTACAAAACTTCACATACAAAATATGCAAAATCAGTGAAAAGGTAATTTCATTTTTGTTTGTTATTTGTAGTTCTATTTAAGAGTATTCTACGTAAAAGATTTCTAAATAGAAGATTTTGTAATTTTTTAACATGTCTGGCTGATTCTACATATCTTATCGTGGAAGTATAGAGTCGAATATTGAGTTCCCTGGTTTAAATAACAAACTGAAAATTTATATTCAAATATGAATATTTGTAACGTAAAAATGTGTAACGTGAAAACTAAATTGCCTCTTAATTGAAT
>JABFPB010007854.1:0-10610 GCA_022817645.1 Ceratoteleas bidentatus | reverse complement strand
TGCACCAACGCAACACGTGGCCAGCAGCGAGTGCCGTAAAACGCTCTCACGCGTCGGGCCCTAAAGTCGGACGGCGATACACGGGATTTTCCGCTGGTACTGCAGCACCCAACACTGGATCCTGCGTGGAGTTGAGGCCACGACACCCCCACCTGTCTGGCCACATCGGATTTCGCGGGGATCGGCGAAAAACGAAGAGGGGAGGCGCGAGTAGCCGGAATGAGGAGCGAATTTCGGCGAAAAAGGTTGCTAGTTGAGGGATTCCAGACCGTGCGGACGAAGGATCGTCGAGATCCCACGTCGCCCGAGCCCACCATAGCGGACCCACTCGAGCTCCAGTTCCCGGGTCCCGGCGGATGCCCGAGGCCCCGTTTCTTGTGGTTTGAGTCACCGTAAAGGTTTGAAGACCGTAGCGCTGTAAATAGTTGGGTTTTTCGTAGAAGTTTTTTTTTAATTAGTAAGAATTGTTTAATTGAAAATTAAAGTCTAGCGAAGGGCGAAAGCGCCGGAGTATGGTAAAGGGTTTTTCGTGAAGGGCCCAAAATCTTTGTTGCGAGAAAATTAGCAAAGGGCAAGTAGGCCCGATAAACGTGGTTCAGAGTCAGTAGCTTGATTGAAGTTCATTTGTGAGTGGCCAGCGGGCCGAAATAGTAATAAGTAGTTTTCTTGTTTTCAAATTTTGTTTGCGCGAGGCCAGTGGGCCGAAAGGAACTAGTAAATGTTGTCGTGAATTAATTTCCCTTTTTTCTTTTTATTGTTTGCGTTCGGGCCGGATCTTGCGGATTCGGCCATTTATGAAACATTGATTTTTTAGAAATAAACTAATGTGTTAATTCGTGAAGCCGGAAAATCTTCATTTAATCGTATCGTATCAGTCCAAGATTTCTCCCTGTGCCAGTTCCATGCCTTCGCCTGGAAGTGTTAGCCCGTGCGCCAGGCATTTCCATTTCACGGAAATGGCCGATTTGGCCTGACTGGGCATAGCGGTGCGGAGCCGATTTTCTCCGTTGGCGATCCTGCGACCCGAATTTTAGGGCAGGCGTCATTATTTTGCGCCATTTCCGTGGCGTGGGAACGTTCACATTATTTTGGCCCACGCCAAAATAAGCGTATCGTTACATATTATATGTATATATCTATTTTATGTATGAATGTCCATCTAATATACGTATAATATACATCTTGTTCTATCGGGGTCCAGATTTGGAATATTCAATTTCAAATTTCCCCGGTAATAAATCTGGGGAGTTTTGAAATTGAATAGATTACTTGGAAGACTCACTGGATTTATTACATCTCAAAATCCTTTTCACGATTTAAACGAATTTCTCCAGTTTTATTTTTTAATTGCGCATTCAATTACACAAAAACTGCTAAAATTCCCAAAGATCGCCAAAAACCCCAAAGACCGCCAGAAATCCCCAAAGACTGCTAAAAACATCCAAAGACCGACAAAATTCCCCAAAGACCGCCAAACCCCTCCAAAAACTGCTAAATTCCCCAAGACCGCCAAAACCCCCAACATCGCCAAAACCCTCCAAAAACTGCTAAAATCCACAAGACCGCCAAAACCCCCAACATCGCCAAAAATCCCCAAAGATCTCCAAAAACCCCCAAAAACTGCTAATCCCCAATGACCGCCAAAACCCCCAAACATCCCCAAAAACCCCAAAGACCGCCAGAAATCCAAAAAAAACTGCTAAAATCCCCAAAGACTGCCAAAACCCCCAAACATCCCCAAAAATCCCAAAAGATAGCCGAAAACCCCTAAGGACTGCCAAAAATCCCCAAAGACCGCTAAAAACACTCAAACACCAAAAAAACTCCCCAAAGACCCCAAAGACCACCAAAAATTCTCAAAAACCTCAAAAACCCCCAAAGAAATCCCAAATTTGCAAGTTTTGAGAGAGCTGAAAATTCAATAAAATCATTTTCATTGTTTTACTGAAAAACCATTTCAAGTATTGAATAAGATTGAAAATGATGTGGGAAAGTACTTTTGAACAAACGAATAACTTGTTTTCGAATAAAAATGTTAATTGCATCGATTTCGTCAAAATTTCAAGTTATGCAATACTGCCTAATACGCATGCTATTTATGTTTATTCGTTGTTTTGAAAATATTGTAAGAAAACATTGTAAGAAAAAAGCTTGAAGTTCCATACGTCAAAGCTTGTTTATTCTGTTGTGTGTTTTTGTATAAAAGTACATTTTCCGATCATTTTCATGAGAAAAACAAATAACCCTGATTATATCCTCTATCAATGCGCCCACCTGAATTTTCCCGCGAAAAACGCAGCGTACCTCCTGTTGCTGACGGATTAGTTGCGGATGCCGTCCAGGTCCTTGGCGTGGATCATCACCAGCGGGTCCTCCGGCTTGATTTTCTCCGATTCGTTGTTCGGCGTCGTCGTTGATCGGCATCGACACGTTAAGTTTGACATAACCCACATACGGCCAACTTCGGAACAACATGTACATTTTAAAAGTTACATGTCAATTGATACACTGACGTTAGCCGTATGTTGGTTAATGTCAAACCTGACGTGTCGATGCCGATCAACGACGACGACGACTACGAATCGGAGGAGATCAAGCCAGAGGACCCGCTGGCGATGATCGACCTCAAGGACCTGGACGGCATCCACAGCTAATCCGTCAACAAGAAATAATGTTTTCATTAACGACACCAAGCGCCTGGTGGAGATGGCGGTGGGCAGGAGGTACGCTGCGTTTTTTGCGGGGAAATTCAGGTGGGCGCATTGATAGAGGAGATAATCAGGATTATTTGTTTTTCTCATGAAAATGATCGGAAATTTGGGGATTTTTGTCGGTCTTAGAGTGTTTTTAGCAGTCTTTGGGGATTTCTGGCGGTTTTTGGGGTTTTTGGCGATCTTTGGGGATTTTTGTCAGTCTTTGAGTGTTTTTAGCAGCCCCCACCGACTCGTACTGTTTCGTATGTAAAGCTTGTCCGTGTAATATCTTGAAAATCCAGATGTCGCGTCGATCGATAATACCGGTTGACATATATATGCAGACGTCCATAACCTCTCCTTTCCAGTGCATGGCTGTCATATTTTGATTATTCAGCCGGTAATTGAAAGACAGTAATTGAAAGAAAGACCGGTAAAAAAATGGTGCTATGTGCAGCTTTGGGCTGCACGTCCGGTTATGACAGCAATCCGGAGAAATTGCATTTTTTTTACGTCCCAGACAATCCGGAAGAGGCAAAAAAGTGGCAAATAGCATCCAAACGAACGGACATAACTTTGCGGAAAGTGCATGCTTTTTGCGTAAAGCATTTTTTGCTGGAAGATATCGTGACTAAAAAGACAATATGTGATGCTGATGGGAAAATCATTCAAGTGGTATTAAAAATTGAAGTATGATGTATGTGACAAACGATTTTCTAAATAAAATTTCTAAATAAAGGGTGTGAGTTAAAAATATTTATTTAAATATAAACTTATTAAACTATAAAAAATGGCTTTATTCTCTTCCAAACACATTTGCACAGTAACTGTATAAAACTATAAAAAATAAAAATAATATTATAAACATAAAAAATAGTACCCAACATAGCAAAATATATTATCATTTATTGTATTTCAATTGAAGTTTATAAATTTCATTATTCCTTACATCAGATCAATGATTTTATATAAAATTGTCAATAAATTTAATTAAATATTCGCAAAGTAAACTTAAAATTTCAATAAAATACCCTGATAGCCAGCATTATATAAATTTTATACACATTTTGTGCAAACAATTTATGTAAATGATTTACATAAAGTTTACGTCAATGTAATTCCTCATTGTGTTGAATAATTTATGTCATTCGTTTGTATAAATTGTTTATATCAAATTTACATTAAATGTACATATATTTGCAAATGAGTCTATAATAAAATCGTACTTTCAGTCATTTTTAAATTCAAATTTGCATAAATATTATGTAAATGTTCTGTAAATCAATTATATAAAATTTACGTAAATTATGCAACACAATGAGGAAATACATTGATGTAAACATTATGTAAATCGTTTATATAATCCTTGGGTATAATCATCAGGGTATAAAATCAAAAGTGTTTTCTGTAAAAAAAATATAATAAAACAATTAAACGTAAAAATCAAACGATATAAAATGTTTATTTTGTAGATTCCTCTTCAGAAGTCACATCGCAAAGCAGGCGCTATCCCAAAACTGTTTCCCTGGACAGAATTACCGGAAAGTAACAGTGCACCGGAAAGCAACAATGTTGAGCCAGATGATAACATGGATACTTCTGAAGATTTGAAGTTAACGTTCGAGCTCCTAAAAAGCAATGACAAAGTCTATCTGCCTTCAAAGTGGAGCAGACACTTTGTAGATGCTGAAACCGGTTCGAAAATTTATTTTCAGAAGCTTGTTTGTACAGATGAAGGATACATTGTTGCTGAACGAGAAGTAACTGTAAACGAAAATTTACAACTCAGTGCTCGTGCTCTAGGAAACCCGATTGATGTACAATTGCTGAATTGTACTGCGACCGAGCTGAAATCGTTGGATGTTTTAGAAGACTTTATTCGTATCTTTGACAATTCTATCATATGCAAAGCTTACAACGTTGTATATGAAAATATTCAAACAAAAGTAGCCAGAAAAGAAGGCGACACAAAATTGCGGCACATCAACTGTCCAATTATTATCAGAGAAAACAGTTCAAAGTGTCAGTTTTGTAAAACTTTGCCTCAGATAATTGAGAAAAAAGCAAAGAGGGTTACAACGAACAATGTAAAACATCGTCGTTTGGATGATTGGTCTCCAACAAAAAAGAAAATTGTTGACGATTTACGTAATGAAGTGAACTATCTAAAAAAAGATCGATGTCGAAAACAGGCTACAATCGAAAAACTAAAAACACAACTGAAAGATCTTGAGACCAAGTTTGAAAAGGTACAACTGTCAAAGTTTGAAGAAAACATCAAAATCCACAAGATTCCGGAAAACCAACAAGAAGTGCTGCGCCAAATTTTGTCATCAGCACAAAAAAAACGCTCACGGCAATAGGTATTCTGATGAGTGGCTACTGATATACATGTTGATGCACATGAAGTCTCCCAGTTTCTACAACTTCATTAGATCGAACGAGATTCTACCATTGCCGGCTCCGAACACAATCAGAAAATACTTGTCTATAATTGATTTACATTGTGGATTTGATGAACAGTTTTTCAAGCTATTGAAAACGTCTTTTGATCAAAGAGATCCGAAAAGAAACCATGGTGTTCTCCTCCTGGACGAAATAAGCACTCGGAAAAGTCTTAGCGTGAACACGCAATATCTCACTTATAAAGGCTTAGCAGATTTTGGATCTGAGAATACCAAAGAGGCAGATTTAACGGAATTGGCAGACTACGCATTGGTATTTATGTACCAACCGCTGGACGGAGAAAACGAAGCACAGCTAATCGGTGTATTCGCTTCAAGTGGTCCTACAAATGGAGCAACGCTGGCGAAATTGGTTTTAAAAGCAATCGCACTACTGGAACAGAGTGGAGCAAAAATGTATGCTGTGGTTTCTTATGGAGTTTCACAAAATCGGAAATTTTGGAGCGAGCTGGGAATTTCTGGAAAGAGGCAGAGTTTGAAAAGTCATTTTGTGCATCCAGTGGACGAGGACCGGAAAGTATTTGTATTTTCAGATACGCCTCACTTGTTGAAGACGATTCGAAACAGATTTGCGGCTCACCAGTTGAAGGTACATTTCATCTGCGTTTCTTTACTATTTCTTAATGCTATAACATTTTTCTTTGTACCTAATAAAAACTATTTCAATTATTTTAATTCGACCAATATACTTATTCTATGTATTTTATTTTACTTTGTTGACAAGTAAAATTGACAAGTCAAATGAAATTTTGTGATATTTAAATTATGTTTCACACATATATATAATTAATTATAATAATAAAAATAAAAAAATTAATTAAAATAAAATTAAAAAAAGGAATAAATATGTGCATTTGCAAAAAAATAAAATATGTTTTACTTTAGATGGGGGAGCACTCTTCAATGATTTCATGGCTGTATATAGACGAGTTGCACAAAACGGACAGTGTTATGCCGACTCGTTTATGTCCAAAACTGACGAATCAGCACGTGCATGTGAACTCCTCATCTAAGATGCGAGTTCGATTAGCAGCTCAGGTGAACATTTGTTTATTATTCACCTGTGTTTGTTTATTATTAATTACGAAATAACATACACTACAATACAAAACATGATAAAATAAAAGATATTAATGTTTAACCATTACTGTTTCACTGCTTTTACAATTATTTTTTCAATAAATTTGTAGGTCTTGAGTTTGTCGGTGGCCAAGGCTTTACGCTTTTACAGAGTGATCAAACCTGAATTCAAAAATGCTGATGAAACTGCCAATTTTTGTGAGTGGGTTAATAATATGTTTGACGCGTTAAATCGTCGGCTTTACAGTAATGGGCTGAAACCAGGAAGTCCCGATTATATCGTAAATATATTTACAATTAATCATTCACTAATTTATCCATAAATATTTTTTAATAACTAAATCATGTACTTACTTCGCAGGTGTTGCAAGAGTCGCTAAAGAAACTGGACGACTGGGAAATATTGCTTGAAAACCATTTTATCCAAAAAGACATGTTTTTGACAGATCAAACTGCCCATGGATTACGAGTCACATTGCGGTCAATGTTAGATATTGTCCCATATCTTATTGAAAAGTTTGATTTTTCTTGCGTTCTAAGTGGTTTCATTAATCAAGACGCTTTGGAGGTTTGTAATATAGTTGGAATTTTGAATTTTATATACAGATTTCCATAAATCAGTAGCATTTTATTATGATCAGAAGAATTTTTAGGGACAAGTAACTGAATTACATTTGAGTTTAACGTATTGAACTTTACAACAAAAAAGGGATGAATTTTATACCTTCAAAAGAATTACTGAACTATCCAATAGTTCAGTAATCGTGAAAATTTACAAACATCCAATTTAATTTATCTAGCAATGAAACAAATGTCAAATTAATTAATCACATTTATTTAGTCTTTGGGATGGTCAAATGAGAACTTATATTCAGATTTTAAGAAATAAGGTATATCTTTGACCAAGTGACAATAGGAAATATGAATTATTGCGTGACGAGAGAATAATTACTGCCAATCATTTACAATACATTGAAGTATTAAACTATTAAGACGTAACTTATATTATAATATTGCAATACATCTGCGTTACGCTTAAGTCTCATGATCATCTGAAAAATACGTGAAGGTTTTGAATCATCATTTTACTTATTTATTTATAAAATCATGAATTGTTCGTAAATTTAAAATTTATTTGAATATTTATATCCTTATAATTTAATACACAATCATAAAAAGGACTTCACGAATTTTATTTTAATTTCTTGAAAATTACAATTTGCATTTATACACAATTATTTACTTTCTTGGAATAATATATTTTTATAGCGTTTTTTCGGCAGTGCAAGGCAAGCATCGGGATCGAACGATCACCCTTCATCGACTACGTTTTTGCAAATCTACAGACTGTTGTCTTCGTTTTCTGTTTTGGCACCTCCAAAAAGTGGTAATTGTACAATCTTAGAAAAGCGCAAAACGCCAGTTATAAAAATGTCGGATTTAAAATCAATATACAACTGTAAAAATAGCAGGGAAAAATCTACATTAATCGACCCCTAGCGAAGTGAATCCCGACGATTAATCGTCGGGACATCGTCGGGACATCGTCGGTACATCGTCGGGACTCCGTTTTAATACATTTCTCGGCGATTTATCGTCGGGACTTCATCGGGACTACGTCAAGACACTTTTCCTGAAGATTATCGTCGGGACTTCGCCGGGATTTCGTCAGGTCACCCTTTCTGTACATATATCGTCGTACGTGATCGTGACGAATATCGAACTTCGAACTTAGATTTATTGACGGGACAAATAGTTCAATTTTCAAAATTTCAATTTTCAAAAATTTTCAAAATTTCAAAATTTTCAAAAATTTTCAAAATTTCAAAATTTTCAAAAATTTTCAAAATTTCAAAATTTTCAAAAATTTTCAAAATTTCAAAATTTTCAAAAATTTTCAAAATTTCAAAATTTTCAAAAATTTTCAAAATTTCAAAATTTTCAAAAATTTTCAAAATTTCAAAATTTTCAAAAATTTTAAATTTTCAGAATTTCAGAATTTTCAAAATTTTTCAACATATTCCAAATTTTTCAAATTTTTCAAATCTTTTCAAAATTTTCAAAATTTATCAAAATTTTCAAAATTTTTTAAATTTTTTAAATTTTTCAAAATTTTTTTAATTTTACAAAATTTTCAAAATTTTTTTAAATTTTTATAATTTTTCAAATTTTTCAAAATTTGTTTTAATTTTTTTAATTTTCAAAATTTTTCAAAATTTTTCAAACATTTTTTAATTTCTCAAAATTTTTTTAATTTTTCAAAATTTTCAAAATTATCAAAAATTTTCAAAATTTTCACACTTTCAAAATTTTCACAATTTTCAAAATTTTCACAATTTTCAAAATTTTCAAAAATTAAAAAATTTTCAAAATTTTCAAAATTTTTCAAATTTTTCAAAATTTTCAAAATTTTTCTAGTTTTCATAATTTTCAAAACTTTTAAATGATTTAATTTACCAAATTGTTCACAATTTTCAATAATTTTTAAACTTTCAACTTTCAAAATATTCAAAATTTTTTAATTTTGCGAAATGTTCAACATTTTCAAAATTTTCAAAATTTTTTAATGATTCAAAATTTTTATAAATTTTGAAATTTTTCAATTATCAAAAATTAAAAAAATTTTGACATTTTTCAATTATCAAAAATTAAAAAAATTTTGAAATTTTTGAATTTTTAATATTTTTTAAAATTTTCAAAATTTTCAAATTTTTCGAAACGTAAAAAATTTTCATATATGTCAAAATTTTCAATATTTTCAAAAATTTCAAATTTTCAAAATTTGTATAACTTAAAATTTTCAAAATGTGAAAACTTTTCAAAATTTTCAAAATTTTCACGATGTTTTAAATTTTCAAATGTTTCAAATTTTCCGAAATAGTCCAATTTTTTTTTAATGTCTAAACTTTCAGAATTTTTAAAAGTTTCAAATTTTTCAAAATTTTCAAAATTGTCAAAATTTTAAGAATTTTAACATTTTATTTCTTCAAAATATTCAATATTTTTTTTTAAATTGTCAAAATTTAAGATATTTCAACTTTTACATAATTTTCAAATGTTCCGAATTTTCCAAATTATTCAAAATATTCAACAATTTTAAAACTTTCAAAATCTTCAAATTTTTCAAAAATTCCAATTTTCAAAATTTTTAATAGTTCAAAATTTTTGAAATTATTATAAATTTCAATATTTCTTTAATTTTCAAAATTTTCAAAATTTTCAATATTTACAAATGTTTCCAAACTGTTCAAAAATATCAAAAATTTCAAATCTATCAAAATCTTTAAAATTTTTTAAATGTCAAAAATTTCAAAATTGCATAATTTTTTTTAATTTTCAAAAGTTCTAAATTTGTTAATCTTTCAAAAGGACTTTTTGAAAGATTTGAAAACTTTCATAAAATCCTCACTTTTCTTATGGAAATGCGGTTTCGGTTAAATTAGCTCATTTTTTGATACTAGATTATGAGGCGCGCCCTCCGGGCACGCTGCCTTTGCATGCTTCGCTCGTTTATTTCCCATTCATTAGGCTTTATTTAAATGGGAATTAAACGAGCCATTTCCATTTCTTCTTCGAAGAATCAAGGTTGAATGAATATTCATGTTCATTCCACCTTCAATTCACCTTCAATTCAGCTGCATTTCACCTTCAATTTACCTGCATTCCATCTGTATTTCATCGGCATTCCATCTGCATTTCACCGGACTTCCACCTGAATTCCACGTTCATTCCACTATCAATCCCCTTTATTCCCTTTAATTCCACTACCATTCCCCCTTTATTTGATTTCATTCATTTGCATTCTACTTTCATTCAACTTAAATTCCCTCTTCATTCCACTTTCATTATACCTTCTTTTCCGCTTGATTCCTCTTCATTCCCAGTTCAGCCTACCAACATTCCGCGTCCATTATACCTTCATTTTACCTTTAAGCCCCCTTCATTCCACCTATATTCTATCTGAAATCCACGTTCATTCCACGTTATATCTAATTTCATTCCAAATTTATTCCATCGTCATTCCCCCTTTATGCCCTTTAATTCCAATTCCATTTCCGCTTTAATCTATTTCATTTATCTGCATTCTACCTTCATTCCCCTACATTCCACCTTCATTTCACCTGCATTCCAGCTTCATTTCACCTGCATTCCACGTTCAATCCACTAGGGATGCACGATTTTTATCGATATATCGGAATATCGATATTTTTCGCGTAATAAATCGATATTTTCATCGATATTACGCATACCAATATATCGATATATTATTTAGCATATACGAATATCGAAAACCGATTTTACATACTTTTTTCGAATAAAATACTAATTATTTTAAATTCAGAAATAAAATATTTTAACAAAGAAAGCAATT
>JABFPB010007853.1:0-10622 GCA_022817645.1 Ceratoteleas bidentatus | reverse complement strand
CGCAAAACAATTATTTTCGCTTTTTTGCGAAAATAATCACAATAGTTTATAAAGACTACACTCTAATGTAAACTATAAACTCCGTCAGGGATTCAATCTTTTGTATACTTGGAAAGATTTTGATCCAAATGTGTTATACTTTTATTAAAACAAAATTTTGAAAATGCACCATCAATGCATATTCTACAAAAATGGGTTAAGCAGCATATTTCTCATTTCAAATAATTTCAATGTCAATTTCGTTTTGTTTGCATTGATAATCAATGTTAATAAACAATGTTTATCAATGCAAATAAAACGATTTACTTATAAGCAAATGCGTCGTTGTATGTTGAAAATGAAATTTACCATGAAATATTCATCTAATCAACCGTTAAATGAATACAAAAATTCATTTCAACATTTTAAAATTATTACTTTTTTATTAATTTAATATTGCATTGTTATTATTAATGTTTTAATGTTGTATGAACATAACGTAATTTTTATTTGAAATTATTCAAAATTTTCGAGAAATTGACATTAAAATCATTTGACTTGAGAAATATGCTGCTTACCCCATTTTTGTAGAATATGCATTGATGGTGCATTTCAAAATTTTGTTTTAATGAAAGTATAACACATTTGGATCAAAATCTTTCCAAGTATACAAAAGATTGAATCCCTGACGGAGTTTATAGTTAACATTATAGTCTAGTCTTTATAAACTATTGTGATTATTTTCGCAAAAAAGCGAAAATAATTGTATTGCGAAATTTTTATAATTACCCATTTGTGGGTAGGGGGACACTTTTTCCAATCCTTTTTTTCTAATCAATTTTTTCCAGGCGGTTTTTTCCAATTAACATTTTTTCCAATTCCCTTTTTTTCCAAAGGGACATTTTTCCAATAAATTTTTTCCAATAAAATAAGTACACTTCATAAGCATAACATAAGCATTGCATATTTACTTATAAACAATCTTTGTACAATCTGTGTAAAAAATGTTTAAAACTGTATATAGTGCCCAATAGCTTTGAGGTAGCCCTCGATATCGTCGCGTCGTTCTTCGAATTTAGACACAATATCAAAAATCCTTTCTTCGTTTTTCACGCGGTCTTGGTTCTTTTTCTTCCTTATACGCCGTCCTATATCGAGTTCCCGAAGCATGGCCTCTGTGTCCCCCTGTTCCTTCTTCAGCTCAGTGAGGAACGTGCTTGGATACAGGCTTGGATGATTTTTTCCAACGACCCCCTGGAAACGGTTGTGCCATCCCTCGGATACGTTATTTGTCCTGGACAGATTTTGCAATACAGCGTCGTATTGGTTCCACAAGGAGGGGGGGAATCGCGGTTCTGTTGCACGCCGTCTTCCTTGAGCTGCTCTGCCCCGAACATAATTTACCTCAAAATATTCCGCGACTGGTATAAAAGACTCAGGAAAAGAGTCCATCAGCAACTCGAATGTCTCAGGAACTTCGTCCAGGGGAACAAACGCTGTTGCGCACATCATCTGTGCCGCTTCTTTTACTAAGCGATCTTCCGGGTCGTTGTAAGCTTGCTGGAGCCCCTCAGCTTGAATATGCCGAAAGATCGATTGTCTTAGGTGGAAGAAGCAAGCTTGAACTTGGCCACCGACTTCTTTAGCTGCGTTGATGATCGCCATTTCAAAGTCGGTCATAATTCTTGTGGGCACATGTCGAGGAATAGCTTGTCGGTCGCACTCTTCGTTGATGACTTGAAACACCTTCCTATATTCAGCTTCGCTCTTTCCTTCCATCAAAGCGTACACCAGGGGAAGCGCAACGACCTGCTCCACTCCGCCAACTCCGGTTTGGGTGAAAGTTGCCAGTACAGCGAACAATTGGAAGAAGATTTGCGGCACCACTTTAAATGTTCCATCCACAAACCAGTTTGGACTGCGCATTAGACGTCGTAAATTTTCTTTTGTTCCAAACAGTAGAAGTCTTCCGTCCCCGTCTGCCCAGTCCTCATCTTCACGCGAATCGTACAGAAGAAATTTTTCACCTGCGAGAATCGGAGAAGAATAAAAACTCGAATAAAAACTCAGAAAAACGAAGAACACACCTGCTAGAGTTGATTTGTATATGATTGGAATTTCGGTAACATCGGCGATATCTCGTGGATTGGGTGGCATGTCCTTCAACCTTCGCCGTTGAACTGCCTTAGTCAGGTTCGGTCTGTCCGGGAGTTGTGCCAGCACTGCAGACGGAACATTATGCAGTTCTGTGCGAAGCAGCTGCGCCGGAGGAGCTTCCGGGTGTTCTTCCGCCTTTCGTTTAAGTTCAGCCTTCAACTTCAGCGCCTCCACCTCTTCCACATTAGGAGCGTGTGCATGCTCCGATTTTTCGGGGCCTTTGACGACATCGATCGTTTGCCCGTGGGACCTCTGCGACCGCGTGATGGCACGAGCCCTGCACTCCGGACTTTTGCGACACTTCCAGAAGATCCGGCCGTTTTCTTCCAAAGTTTTATAATATAAATAGCCATCAATGTGTAAAAAAAAGTTTTTCACGGCCGGGACCAATTCGACGACCATTTTGCTGACTTCTGATTTTGACTTCTGATTTCGACTTCTGACTAGACTGACAAGGCTGTTACATTGACAAGGCTGTTAGGTTGACAAGGCGGTTGTCAAGGTGATTCGAACATTTGGAAACCATATTTTGGAAAATATATATTGGAAAAAAGAATGATTGGAAAACCAGACCATTGGAAAAAAGAATGATTGGAAAAAAAATCCATTAGTGTTCGAGATAGTACTTTGATATCTTGCGTTTATATTTCGCGGCGTTCAAATTATATACATAATTCAATTTCGATCATTGTTTTGACCCGCGCCGTGTTTTTATGTGTCTTTAAATAGATTTGCGAGTTCCTCTATTTTCCAGTTTTTCGTCTTACCGGTCTCCGATCAGCGTCACGAACCCATATTACGCAAATAAAGTGATTGCAATATATAGTTATCAATCCAAGTGGTTTTATTTATCCTTTATTGGATTTAAAACAAGTTAACAAAACATATGGTCCTTCGACAGCGGATTTCGAACTGCAGCAATCATTTTCGTGACGCAGCAACATGGTGAACATTGCAGCCATGTGTACATAAAAATTATATCCCGCAGAAATTATTCATACACGTGCCATCCGCCAGTGTGAGGAAGCCTTGTGATCAAAAATAGGCAAATAAATCTATGTTCGGCAATATTTTTGAAAACGCTGATCATAGTCTTAAATTTAAACCACGCAAACTCAGCCAGAGCGAAACACGTGCATGGCTGCGGGATTGATCGGAGACAAATCAAGAAATCGAAAGTAGCAATTATTCGTTTCTTGAACATTCGAAACAAGGCGTCGGCAAGCAACCCGAGGTCTGCAACCATCAACTTCCTGAGGGTCACGAGGGAAGTCTACTTCTGGTTCACAACGGAGACGAAGCATTCCTTACAATTAATCAAGAACCATTGGCCGCCATTATACAACCAGCGTCCTTGACCACAATTTAGTGGCCATTCGCGCAGATTTTGGGCAAATCATCCGCAAGTTCGAGCGAGCAGTCAGCGAATTCGAGCAACCTCGTGAGCAGCCGGCCAATTCGAGCAACCTGGTGAAGCATTCAACCAACTCGAGCAACTTAGTGGAGCAGTCGGCCAATTTGAGCAACCTGGTGGAGCAGTCAACCAACTCGAGCAACCTGGCGGAGCAATCAACCAACTCGATCAACTTGCAGCAGGTTGTCAAGCAGTTTGTCATCGTCACGCTGTGTAAAATAGTGTTTGAGGATATCAACGGTTCGTCGTAGCTGTACCAGCAGACGACTTTCCGATCAAGCCACTCGATCCTGATTCCTTGAAACAATCCAGCAACTACAGAGCTCGAGGGTCATTGGAAGCTGACGTCATCATCCCGACACGCAGCACCTTGCTGCGCTTATTCCAGAGACTTCGCAGGACAAATAGCGGTTTGCGATAAGTAGTTTTTCATTCATGTATCATCAGTAAATAAATTATATTTAATTGTGTACGCGGGTTGTAAATCATTTACGATTTCATTTATCATCAAATCATAAGTCGAAAAATAGTGAGGCAAATAAATTCAAAACATTTTAAATAACGTACACAAATTCTCATTTAAATTTATCGGTGACGCCAAGCAAATTTAGTAGAACGCTTGTTTACATTCTCACTATTTTAAATCGGTTATTTTCGAGTCTTATCACACGACGTGAATAATCCTTATCAAAATTGACGTTGTATATAGGTATATAGTTTTCATTCATCTACCATATAATCATTTTAGTTAGTAATCTTTTAGTTGTAAATAATGACGCTGACAATGTTAATAAAAAAGCGAAGCTGCATCAAGGCAACATTAACTAGATTTACGAAATTTATAGAAACTATTAATGACGACGTGGAAAAAAAAAGAAATTCCATCGAGATTAAATAAATTTGACATAGTTTGGCAGGAATTTGATACTGTTCAAACTGAAATTGAAATGCTTGATGAGGCCGAGCTTGAAGGAGAGGAGCGCGAATCATTTGAAAATAGATTTCATTCAGTCATTACGAAAGCCCAAGATATTCTAGCTACGTTATCACATAAAAACACAAACACACCACTTGCAGAAAATGTAAATACTCCTAATGTCAACTATCAAAGCAAATGTAGGCTACCAACAATTGACGTTCCCAAATTTTATGGCTCTTGGGAAAAGTGGCTCCCATTTCGGGACACATTTAAATCAATGGTTCACGACAACAGCTTGTTAGCCGATATAGAACGAATTCATTATCTTAGATGGGCATTGACAGGAGACGCATATAAACTAATCGAATCGCTCGAAATAACTGAGGGAAATTACAAAACTGCATGGGGAATTATCATAAAGCGTTATGAAAATAATAAAACAATAGTTCAGCAACACACACAATTATTGATAAATTTGTCAAGTATAAACAAGGAATCGTATATGTCATTGAGAAATTTTGTAAACTCCATACAACAACATGTACAAATATTAGAGCGACTTAAACAACCAGTAAATCAATGGAACACCATTCTTGTTCAAGTTCTAGTACCAAAATTGGATCATGTTTCTAGACGTTCGTGGGAATCGGAACGCGCAGAGAAGGAAGAATTGCCCACCTTAACGGATTTCTTGTCATTCTTAGAGAGGAGATGTTGTGTACTTGAGGCCATACAGTCCGTTACTCAGGAACCAGGCTCAGGTCGGAACGGCCCTCGACCTGGTTATAAACCCCACGATCAGATGTCAGCGCACTTGGCTACAGACACCATGGCGTGCCCGATTTGCGAAGATCGCCACAAAATATTTGAATGCCAAACTTTTCGCGAAATGACACCTCAGAAAAGACACGAAACTGTGAAAGCTTGCAGATTGTGTTTCAACTGCTTGAGGCCGTTTCACGGTAGACAGTGTACTGTGGGTGCATGTCGGAAGTGCCATAAGCACCATAATACACTGTTACACTTCGAACCGCGCAACAATCAAACGGGACAGTCTGGTGACATCGGTTGGGACCCAACTGCAAGCTCCACGCAGGGCGTCGATGATACACCCTCTAGAACAGTTTCTTTGAGCAAACAAACTCTGATGTCGTGGCAGGCTCAGAAGGAATCGGAACAAGTTTTACTGTCAACCGCAATAATTAGCATTCAGGATAGTCTAGGACGAGAAATTGATTGTCGCGCGTTGTTAGATTCGGGATCACAAGTCAATCTTATGACTCGTGAATTGCGTGAAAAATTGAATTTGAAGGAACAGAGGGTCGATGTCACGGTTACGGGAATTGGACAATCTGCCAATTCCCGAAACCCTTAAATCAAGCTAGAGCTCGCATCAGCTCAAAGTTTAACTCATTTAGTAGGAAATTGCATTTCTTATTGATGGATCGAATCACTACTAATGTACCTGAACGTAAAATAGATATTGATCATTTTTCTATTCCATCCAATATTCATCTAGCGGATCCTGATTTCCATCTGCCTAATAAAATCGACATATTGTTGGGCGCGAACATCTTTTGGGACCTTTTGAGTGTTGGCCAGATACGTGTAAATCGTTCTCAACCAATATTACAGAAAACCATTCTTGGTTGGGTTTTCACAGGGTCATTTGATGTCAACGCGAAACCGCAGTCCCTTGCTCACTGTAACTTGAGTCGAACACATAATTTAGAACAGCAAATGGAAAATTTTTGGAAGGTGGAAGAGGTGAAGTCAAGTCGGTTCCTATCACCTGAGGAAGAGTTGTGTGAAGATCACTTCATTCGTACGCATACTCAAGATTCCTTTGGTCGGTTTGTGGTCGAATTACCCCTGAAGGAAGATTATGTTCGATTAGGCGATTCTTATGAAGGGGCAAAACGGCGTTTCTTATCGTTAGAAAAGAAATTTGCTAGGGACGAACATCTGAAGCACCAATATATTGAATTTATGCGAGAATATCTCGAATTAGGGCACATGGCAGCAGTGCAAACCTCATCAGTAAATTTAGATGTTAGTCCGACATATTATCTCCCTCATCACGCAGTCTTCAAGGCCGATAGTACCACCACTCGCGTTCGAATTGTGTTCGACGGATCCGCGAAATCTAGCTCAGGCCTATCTCTAAATGATGTGCTCATGGTGGGCCCTACCTTGCAAGAAGATTTATTTAACATACTGACTCGTTTCCGTCAGCACACCTATGCTTTATCTGCCAACGTCATAAAAATGTATCGCCAAGTGACACTGAGCGAAAAACACCGAAGATTTCAGCGTATTTTATGGCGATTTAATCCAACCGAAGAGCTCAAGATATATGAACTGGCAACAGTTACATATGGCCAGTCAAGCTCTTCATTTCTGGCTATTAGAGCATTACACCAGGCTGCCTATAACGCTTCTTGTAAATACCCCATTGCTTCGAAAATAATACGTAGAGACTTTTATGTTGACGATCTTTTAACGGGTGCAAATGATCTGTTTGAGGTTAATCAATTGAAGAAGGACATTATTAAAATTCTTGAATGCGCGAGGATGGAACTGCGTAAATGGAAATCGAATGAGACGAGTCTCATAAGCGAGAATGCCAATGATGACACCACAATAACTATAGGCGGAGAAACGAAGGTTTTGGGTATTCGTTGGCATACAGGGCATGACGAATTCAGATATCATGTGAACTTGGACTGTGAATCAAAGAAGGTGACAAAACGTAGTATTTTGTCATGCATTTCACAAATTTTTGATCCGTTAGGACTTGTAGGGCCAGTGATTATTCAGGCCAAAATCGTAATGCAGGAACTGTGGCAGCTCAGATCAGGTTGGGACGAGTCGCTGCCTCTGCAAATCTGTACCAAATGGCTCAGATGGCAAAGTAAGATAAAAGCTTTGAATGACTTGAGGATTTCAAGGCGAATCATCTGTGATCATCCTTCTCGTATCGAACTTCACGGCTTTTGCGACTCGTCCGAATCTGCATATGGAGCTTGCATATTCGTTAGGTCCACTGATCGTGACGGAAAAAACCAGCTATCTCTGCTTTGTGCGAAATCCAGGGTAGCTCCACTAAAAATCTTATCATTACCGCGATTAGAATTGTGTAGTTGCCTTCTTCTAGTTAGGTTGTATGAACAGGTGAAAGATTCCTTGACAGTGAAATTTGATAGTGTGCATTTTTGGAGTGACTCCACGATAGCCTTATCCTGGATCAATGGTCAACCCTACCAATGGCAGACATTCGTTGCAAACCGGGTGTCCGAAATTCATCGGTCCTCAGAGAAGGCAATCTGGCATCACGTACCATCTGAATTGAACCC
This sequence comes from Ceratoteleas bidentatus, assembly GCA_022817645.1. Classification (NCBI taxonomy): domain Eukaryota; kingdom Metazoa; phylum Arthropoda; class Insecta; order Hymenoptera; family Scelionidae; genus Ceratoteleas; species Ceratoteleas bidentatus. Next base: position 2,797 of record JABFPB010007853.1, on the reverse strand, counting down.
CGCGGATGTGATATCTAGGGGTATTGATGCCGACGAATTTGCTCAATGCAATATTTGGTGGCGCGGTCCCTCATTTCTTTCAGAAGATTATTCTGACATATTGAAGTTATCTTATCCTCTGTTAACAGATGAAAATGTACCCGAGTTTAAGAGGACGAAAATGTGTGCCTTGTCTATAGAAATGGGAGATGTCAATATATTTGACAAGTTTTCATCGTTTAATCGAATGAGGCGTGTAGTTGCTTATTGCCTCCGCTTTATTCACAATTCGAAGGTACAGATTACGGATGATAGACTTTCAGGACCTTTGAAGGTGTCAGAAATTGACGCTAGCACTATTACGTTATTGAAAATCGTACAGAATGAAGTTTTTCCTGAGGACATTCAAAATCTTAGTGAATCCAAGACAGTTGCGAAATCTAGTCAGTTGATAAATCTAAATCCATTCCTAGATTCTGATGGATTGTTGAGAGTTGGTGGTAGGTTGACGAATTCTTTAGCTCATTACGATCAAAAGCACCCTATTATACTACCCAATAAACACCCCTTTACATTGCTTATGATAAGGTACGAACATCTGAAACATATGCATCTTGGACCACAAGGCTTATTAGCAGTTATTCGCACCAATTACTGGCCATTGACTGGTAAATCTTTAGTCAAGAAAATCCTGCGTAATTGTGTCACATGTTACCGAATAAGGCCTCAACCACCTAGGCAAATTATGGGCAATTTACCAAGGGCTCGAACTGTACCTTCTGCGCCTTTTACGAACACTGGAGTCGATTATGCCGGACCTTTTGATATAAAGATCAGTAGAAATGTTAGTGGCAAGGCGTATCTTTGCGTGTTTGTATGCTTAGCTACAAAGGCTCTGCATCTCGAGATCGTTTCCGACCTGAGCACTAAATCATTTATAAACAGCTTGAAGCGACTTTTTGCGAGACGAGGCAAGAGTGCAACTATTTTCTCTGATAATGGCAAGAATTTTGTGGGTGCAAACAACACGTTGAAAGAGTTGTATGCATTTCTCGATAAAAACCAAAATGAAATTGAGAACTTTCTTACAGAACAGAGCATTCAATGGAGTTTCATTCCACCATATGCGCCCCATATGGGAGGTTTGTGGGAGTCAGCTGTCAAGAGTTGCAAATTACATCTGAAGAAAATTGTTGGTCAGACCTTGCTATCTTTTGAAGAGCTTACCACTTTGGTAGCTCAGATTGAGTCCATTCTAAATTCACGACCTATTACACCCTTGTCCGATGACCCCCACGATCTCAGCGTCCTGACCCCTGGTAATTTCCTTATTGGCCGTCCACTGACCGCTATTCCAGAACGCGACGTATCCGAGAAAAATGTGAATCGACTTCAACGATATTTTATGTTAGAACAATTGCGGCAACGGTTTTGGAAGCAATGGTCCTTGGAGTATTTAGCTCAATTGCAAGAACGATCGAAGTGGAAACTGAGCAAAACGAATGTAGAAGTGGGCAATATGGTGGTTTTGCGCGACGATAATATTCCCCCCATGCAGTGGAAGCTGGGCCGTATTGTCAACACATATCCGGATTCAAACAATCATGTACGAATCGTCGACATTAAAATCAGCTCCGGTATTGTTAAAAGAGCCATCTCGAAGATCTCCGTTTTGCCTATTGAAACTGATTAAATTCCCCTTCATTTTATTGTATTGAAAGTTACTACTTTTAAGGCCGGCGGCATGTTCGAGATAGTACTTTGATATCTTGCGTTTATATTTCGCGGCGTTCAAATTATATACTTAATTCAATTTCGATCATTGTTTTGACCCGCGCCGTGTTTTTATGTGTCTTTAAATAGATTTGCGAGTTCCTCTATTTTCCAGTTTTTGGTCTTACCGGTCTCCGATCAGCGTCACGAACCCATATTACGCAAATAAAGTGATTGCAATATATAGTTATCAATCCAAGTGGTTTTATTTATCCTTTATTGGATTTAAAACAAGTTAACAAAACAGATACCTTTGTTTATTTATGATGCAATATAACTGTTTATTTATTAAAAAATTATATACATTGACTTGCATTATGTGATTCTGAATAGTTTTACTACTCTGGTTTGTGAAAAGCTTTACTCGGCGAAAATGCAACTAGATTCTGTCAAAACTTGACAAGTTTTATTTGCCACTTTCTGGCTAGTATAAACTCGCCAAAAACTAATTTAACTTTTACTTCGGTTGCCGCTGGCTGTGTTTTAAAGTTCATATATATATTTATGCCGATATTTTACTTGAACTTTGAGCCTCATATCCATGGAAAAGTGCCGGTAAACTGGAACGAAGCGTTGGACGTATACTAAACACTTAAAGTGCATCTTGAACGTTTCTGTTTCTGCATTCGACACTCACGACGGTTGTAACATAACTGATACTGTAACAATGCTATTTATTTGGTATATTTGCATATTCATTTTCGAAGGCGACTTAATCAATTATACAAACTTGATTGTACCGTTGAGTTGTTGATTTGAAATTTAAAATTGGCAATATATCAGTGAGATCTTACTTTCATCGCCTCAACATTGTGTAAAGGAATCAGAAAATAATGACATAAAAATGATAATGTATCAAAATTGATAGTTATGCTCCACACAAAAATTAGAAAAATGCTTTTTCCAAAAATCGTCTTAAAAGACGACTTTTTCCAAAAATCGTCTAAAAGCTGTCGCTTTCGGCACTCTAACCTAATTCGTTCCACCTTCGGCACGCTACACTGACGTGAAAAACATCGTATCGACCTCGGGCGCCGGTGGCGCC
>JABFPB010007852.1:0-10623 GCA_022817645.1 Ceratoteleas bidentatus | reverse complement strand
TGTTCAGATGGGAAAGGATACGTCGCGACTCCTAAATGATATGGTAAAATTTACTCAAACCTTTTTCTCAGTGTACAAACAAGATCGTAATTGAGGGAATATTGATATTTTATTTATAATATTTTATTCACTCTAAAAATATCACTAAATTGTCACGCGACAGGCAAAATTAACCAGCCTTAAGTGGGTTCCGTTTGTCGCATGTGGAATTCGACCTGCAGTATTCCGATTCCAGCTGCGGCATACCATTTTTTTAGCGAGTTTCCACCTTCTATTCATGGCAACTGCCCAGGCAGTATCAAATTGATACACCCTGCATAAACTAATTCATATTTGACATTCTGCCAAACTTAAGTCTTTGAAATGACTTGTGTAGATCAGAATTGATAAAGTTAACCCTTTAATGGGCAGAGCAAATTAACTGAAACTGAGTTATTATATGTTATTTGGGTCGCCGAATACGAATCTGAACACAAAATGGCAAAATTCAAAATGGCGGATCCAATATGCCGGACCAAAAGTAGGAAAAATACTCCGATTTCCCCAAAAATGATATGATTCATGTTTTTTAGGTCGCTGAATACGAATCTGAACACAAAATGGCAAAATTGAAAATGGATCCAATATGGCGGACAAAAAGTAGGATAAATGCTCATCGTTTTCGCAGACATCATTGCATTTTTTTTCTTTTGGTCCACCATATTGGATCCGCCATTTTGAAATGTTGACATTTCATGTTCAGATTCGTATTCAGCAATCCGAAAAACATGATACATATCATTTTCGCGGAAATCGGAGCATTTTTCCTAATTTTGGTCCGCCATATATTGGATCCGCAATTTTTTATTTTGCCATTTCGATTTCAGATTCGTATTGGGCGACCCAAAAAATATAATAACATAACAAATTCACTTTCTTTTATTGAAAATGTAATCTTTTTTTCTATTATTTTATTGTTGTGTTCCATTATGTAAACAAATAAATTATACCCAAAAAGTTCAAATTACCAAAGTTCTATCAATACTTTACAATAATCACAAATGTTCAGTTATAAGTACGTAAATGCTTTCAATAGTTCCACAAAAAAAATCAGATATGCGCTCTGTGCTACTTAGTGGTTAGACAATTATAAACATTCATTTGTTTTCTCAAGCTTACCAGCATTATATCCTCTAGAATCTTTATCTTATTTACATTGCACTATCCCAAGAGAATAGGCGGTTAAAATTTGAACTGATTTGGTCAAATTCAACCATTCAACAAAAATTCAAGATTTAGAAAGTATTCCTCAGGAGAAGCGCTGTCGCTCAAAGGGTTAAATTAAATCACACTCAATCTAATTCAAATCATGGCAAAAGTCCGATTCCTAAGTGATCATTGATTTAAACTTGCTAGTCGATTAACAAATTCCAATAAAGGAGAGCAGATTTGAGATTAATTTAAGTAGATTTCGGTAAACCGTAAGTCGACTTTTATCTCTCGCGCGCCGAATCGGACTAAGGCGGAACTCGGACTGCCTGATATTCAAATGAAATTTCCACATGCCGCAGGCGGATTCGGTTTGCGGTATGCTGACAATTTTTTAGAGTGCCTTCAGGTCATTTGTCCGGAAATCGACTTTCTTCATCAAATCGAACACGCCGAAACCTTGCACAACCTGGAGAAAAAACAACCGTTATCTATTTACATTTGAATACGATTTCGTCATTACTCTTATGTGCAAATTCGATTACCGACGAAGATGTTCGTGACTGAAGAAGTGGCGTTTGTAAAACACAAAAAACTCGTTATTCAACGAAAACGAAAGGCTCCGTTTATCAACGCACTTTTCCTTATTGCCGCAGACTTAGAGATGTGACGAGTGGCCGGAAGTGGAAATGTAAAATCTCACCGATATTCACTGAATTAAAAACAATGTAACATTTTTGCTTGATTGATTAATTCCATATCGTTAAAGTTGAAAGTGTGTCAAATAATGTGATTGAAGTCCGGACAAAGAGCATTTTACATCTATAGTATAAGCTTATGTTACCGTTCACTTCTGCCTGATAACTCGATTAGTAAAACAAAAGCTAAGGTGTATTAGAAATTGAAAAGACTATTTGCACAATCAAACTGATGAAGAGTGTTAAACTTAATTAATCTTCAAATAAGGACTCGAGCTTTACGGTATAAAGTTTGTGATGTAATTTTAATGGAAAACAGTAAACAAAGGGATGTGTTTAGTAAACATGAATGAACATATTTATTTTGTATTCAGAAATTTTATTTTGTTTTTTCAGTGTATCTTTATATAATATTCTCTCATTTACGGAACGGATGTAAAAATAATATTTTTAATCATGAATTTCGATCGGAGATTAAAAGATTCACATTGTACTTCTTTAATTCACATAAATTAAAAACTGTCTGAACAAAAACTTCACATATTCCCGTTTAACAAATATTTAATCAACTCGACATCCCACCTTCATCTCTAATTGAACTTTATTCAAATCGATCATAAAATCTGCTAACCCGTAATCCGTTTTCAGATTCCATTTATGTAATTCCCGTTCGGCGCTATGCTTTCTACAGGCCATAATTTATTAATAACGTAGCGATTTTTTCGGCTGATTTATCAGGTTTCCCTAAGGTGATTAAATGCAGTAAAAGCGCTTTCATTTGGAAGCTCGTTGAAGTGCTGTCACGTGATCGGTCATTATTCAAAACCCATTAATTAGGTAGCGAAGCACTTGACTTCGTAACGCGCGCACATCGGCGCCGCTAATACTTTTCAATCGACGTTACGGCTTTTTCGACAGCCTTTCTATTGTCGAGGACCAGTCGAGAGGGCGCCGCTTTTGTTTTCGAGATAATTTAGTTTCGGGTGAGTAAAATGGGGTCGATGAGGACCCCAACGGGAAAGAGTCATCTTTTATGGTCCAAGTGTGGTCACCCTGGTTTTATACACCTAAAACATATAGACGTTTTATATCTGATCAATATCACTGCGAAATGTATTCCATCTGAAGGTCAAGAAATCTAATCCCGAAAGATCGTTTTGACCGAAACAAATTTTACTTTATTACCAAACTTTCTTAGGGAATAAGAAAACCAATGCAAAAAAATATGCTCGACACGAAAAAAATTGCTGATACCCAAATAAAGTTTAGGTTAGGTTAAGTATATATTGATTTGATCCGCAGTGAGCGTTGTTTTAAGAGCAGTTAGATGTAGAACCAACACTCAGACTTCAGCATTGAAACTTGTGTGAATTTAGGTAACGAGTTCCAAACTAATCTTCATCTTCTTTCTTTCATTAAGAACATTCTCTTAGATATATAGGATGATATTCAATTTGGTCTTTAAGTCAAATTTTCCAAAAATAACCAGGGTTGCATTGAAGAATATCACATTCAACAGTTTAATCAGTCAACGGTTTTTCATAGAATAACGATTTTTTGACATTTTTTTGCACTTTGTTCATAAAATGCATCTCTCACTTTTCACCGTACTATTTCTATTAATAGCCACCCATATCGAAGCAGCGTTCCCACCCTGGAGCATTAAACAGTTAATACGATTTGTACCTACATTTTTATCTCCACGAATGGAATTTACTTGCTCGAAATTAAATTCGAAAATGCAAATCAATCCCATTATAAACCTTCCCATCTACTTATTTACTCACACGGAAATAGAAGATCTTAAAATTGAGATCAACGACGTTATAAATGCCTTCAGCCAGTTATTACTGGAAACGAAAGTTATTGGATCTAACATATCTTCACGTATAGATCGCAAAAATTAATATCCTGCAAAACTGTCTCGCATGTTCCTGCTCTTCATTATAATTGCTGTCGAATATCTCGTGTGGTTTGTCTTACATCCACGTCTACGTTAAACTGATATTTTGAGGCGAACGTCGTCATGGCCGTTATGATGACGTTGGAAAGATGTCATGCGCGCTGCCTAATTGGGAACCCGGTAAACGCCGCTCTACCGAAATCATACCTGAACATTATTACCGATAGCAGGGCGAGTATATACCACTGATTGTATAACAGAATATGCATATCTGTGCACTCGTTAATGAAGTGATCTCGAGGCACGCCGGCTCGGCGCTCTCAAGACGCGGCTGACTCGGATGTATAAATGTATGTACATACGCGTGTACGTGTACATCAAATGTCACCTCAAAAGTACATTAATGGGTCGCATAAGCCGAAAATCGGTCATACCGAATATACCCTGACGCAGCTCGCCGCGCTGATTGATTGCCCGCGCATAATCCGACTCAGTACTTTATCGCCCGCGATTATCGATTGCGCTACTTTCGTCGGGCCCTTATCGAATTAATCATTCATAATTGCGGCCGAGAGGGATTCCGCGACGAGGCTACCGGGACGAAACACTTTTACATGTTTAACTTACGGGGGGACGCGTTAAATATTTTTGGAAACATAAACGTTTGTTTGTTTAGTGATTTACTTTGTTAATAATGTTTGAGCCCGACTGGTTTGAGTATGTGATTATGGGAATGAAGGTAAATAGGATTATAATATCGTCTTGAATATGAAATGGGGTTTTAAGAAAGAAGCAAATATTGTTCATTTGTAAATTGTTTAGATAAGGTTTTTCGCATAAATAGCGGAAGCTGATATTTATAGATGTAAATGTTCTCCCGAAGAACAACGTATAATATGCATTTTTGTGCATTTTGTGGTTAGGGCGATGTTAGTTAATATTTTACGTAATTACAAGAAATAATATGCATAGTGTGATACAAAAATGTTCGATAATTATGGATTTGCATGGAAAAGACATTTTTTGAAAAATGTAAGCAGATGTATTTAGTCGATTTTCTAGAAGAACCAGTGGTTTTGTTTATTGACAGTAAATTTATCGAATTCCGACTATGAATTTATAGGATCGTTTAAGTAACTTCAGTTTGTTTTTTAAATAACATACAATTGTAAAATATAACTATTATGAAATGTTTTAAAACGTCAATAGACGCATAGAAAGATAGATAGATTCTGCACAATAATCCTTATAAACAATTTCTTACGAATTTATAATCTTGTAAGTAGGGTAACTTATAAAGTTAGCTTAGTTAATTTGTATGAACTTTTTGCGCAATTCTGAGGATTTTTGTTTCTTGGTGATTATGGATTTCTTAAAAACCAAAAAATTATATTTATTTACTTTTTGACACTGATCATAATGAGCCGAGCCCCGCGTGATGTGTCAACTGCACTAATAATTTTGACATTCGTTACGTATGTCGATACAATAACAGTGAATTTGACATTTATGGAATTGGGTGTGCGTTAAATCTGTTCCACTGGACCATGAGACCACGTAATATACAGATCATACGTAGTGCAGAGATGACCACAAATGATTCTTACATCTTAATGTTTTCAGATTCAAATAAAATCTGAACTGAGATTTTGAAATATGTGCGGGCACGTTGAGTTGCGTATGCTTTGGAAATCCTCTTTTAAGCGTTATGTTCCCAGTAACCATTTTTCCTGTTGGAACACATTCGACCTACTTACGACTTTGCTGCAGAAAATACTAATATCTCCTATAAATACCAAAAATATCTAATGTTTACGACTTGAGTGTTACAGTTTTCACCATTTGACAAATATGTATGTCTATCCCTTGAAATTGTATTTCGCATCACTAAAGTGGTATCTCGTACAACTAAAGTGGTATCTTTTATCAGTCCACTTGTTTTACACATGGGAAGAAAAAATGCCATTGAACCAACATCAACCATGCAGAATATTACCAGAAGATTAGAATTGCTGTTGATCCAAAACTGCTCGCTTCTTTTATGAGATTGCTACAGTCTAGCAGAACTGTTTAGACTAACTCCGATACAGTCGAACTGTACTTTTTATAGTACATTTTTACACTACATACACTGAAACTTTAACCAATTATCCTTACCGATTGCTTCCACCAGATTTTCTCGTGGATATGCTAAGTTACTCCATTATATGCTCTCCTTCTAAAGTACATGAATATTCTCAAAACAGTCTCGGAACTGTTCCACTCCAACGCGGAATCAGCTGCGCATTTTCACACCGGAACCCATTTCGCCGAAGATTACGCGAAACGTACGATGCCCGTTCGGTTTGTTCTTCGCGGCGGGCATAAACAACCGACAATAATTCGTCGTTACTATCGGAATGGGCCGTTCGGACGGGAAGCTGTAAAAAAGCTTATTACACGGCAGTCGCTCCGCGAGCTGCACGCAGGCATCTCGGGAAACGCCGAATTGCGGCGCGCGTTCGCGGTTACGGCTTATATACGGCTGCGGGTTGCCTTGAGTGAAAAATAAAGTAGCGCCGAGCGTACGTTCCGGCTTGATAAAAGCCGTGGCGCGCTATTAGTTTCGGTTGCAGTAATGCGAGCCGGAATTGCAAATTGCCTGCAATCGTGTGGCCCGAATTCGCGTCGCCGCCGCGCGCTTCTTTTTGCCCGATATTAACTCGGTTTCGGTGGGCACGGCGTACGCCTAATTCAAGGCGATGGAACAGAATCGCCGCTGCTCCGCTGCTGCCCCGGATTGGATCAATTAGACGAGTTTATGGCCAGGGATCGTGGCGGGGCGAAAAAGGAGACAAGCGGCCACGTGGCACGACTGATGGATGGGTTTTGGAAGGTCGTCTGGTTTTTCGGTCTGAATAGCTTTTCAGGGAATTTAGCGTTCGCTGGGATAAATAATATGTTCAGTTGATGTTAGAATTTCAGTCAACAGATTTGCCACCCTGATAGAACATAAACTTGATATACATCTAATACATGTGTAATATACGTATATTATATGTATATATCTATTTTATGTATGAATGTCCGTCTAATATATGTATAATATACATCTAGCTCTATCAGGGCATGATTTCTGAACATATTTAAGGGGAATATGCAGATTATGAAGTTAAAATAACGAGAAATCTATGAAATTTTAAATCTGGTTTATTGCGATTTGCCGAATTCCCAAGCAATTCGTCTACGCAGAAATTATTGGTATATTGTATATAACATTTGAAAAACGATTTCGCAGAACTCAATGAGAACAAAATTAATTATAAAACGTGTAAAATATTCACATAAATAATTAAAATTCCAAATTTACACGATGATCCAATGAAGGTGAAGCTAGCAGACTATTCGAAAAGCATATTTAATTACTATTTGAACATATATTATCATGTTTCTTTTCATTAGGGATGTAATCGCACGGGGAACGGATTTCCATTACATCGTTCATGATGCAAATGATATTTTATGGCACACGGGAGAGAAAAACAGGTTTTTGGTACACTGTCATAAATATTTAAATGGCATCCTGGAAAAGTTAAAGGTTGAAAACACAATTTTTATGTGAAAAAACTTTTTTGTGAACTTTTGTTTTTTGGGGTCAAGCGAGAAATGTTTTGTTTTCGAACAAAAAGTACGGTGCCGTATTGTACTAATCAGCCTAAGAATTCCGTGAGAGTACGGTAAATTTTCAGTGAATGAATTGTAGATTTCTCTCGCGAAGAGTGACCTCTGTTTAGAACGTAACAAAATAATGGAACCTTTCTCGCCTTTGTGATAATTATAACTTATTATAATTATCATAATTATAATAAGTTATAATAAGTTATAATAAGTTATAATAAGTTATAATAAGTTATAATAAGTTTTGTAATAATTTATAATTACCTTATTATAATTATAATTATAACTAAAGTAAAAAGTTAAACTGACAGACAAACGAACTGGCTGCAAATTCCCTAGCGACTCCCGGAATCACTCGGAAACTTTAACCCTCTTTCCCTCCTAATATTTCTCTAATATTTCCAACCACTCTCGAGACATCGTTCGCGTCAGATAATTGACTGCCTATGACAGCAAGTCTAGTGACCCCAGTAAATATTTCCCAGAGTCACCTTTAAGTCAGCTCAGAGGAACCTCAGGCACTCAAAGTTGACTTTGAGGAAACCATGAGGAATACATTGTTGACTGGGACTACCCCAAAATCATGCTATCAGCCTGACCACTTGGCAAATCAATTAGCGCATCGCGGCACACTCACTACTAAACATATTTGAAATGATTGCCTGTTCCCTTGCCCTGCTCACACCTCTGAGGGAAAAAGTGTTAAATACAGACTTTCATTCTCTTTTTTACATTCTGCCTCGTAACATTCCAACGAAAATGACTCCCATTATAAAGATGGCAAACATTGTAAAAATGGTACCGATCGTTTTCACATTCCAAAAGAGCTCTCCGAAATAGTCAATTAGAAACTGATAGTTCCATTACCGCTAACCTAGAATTTCTTAAATCAACAAGTAACATTAACACTTGTTTACCTTCTACGGCGAAGAAAAACAAAGTCCCGAAGATTGATCTCGGTCCAAAGTACAGTAAACAAACAGTGTTTTTCAACGACACCAACTTTTCGAACAAACTCATCAAGCTCCTTTCTTAAAAATTTAACTTAAACTTTCATAAACTTTTGTCCTAGGAGACCGCCTTCTAAACGAACCCATCTGATTCATGCACCACAACCCTGCCGTTTTTCACCCAGTGATGACCTTAGAAGACACATCCGGCGACAGAGATATCGATCGCTTGTTTATTTATGGTTGTTGTTATTACTCCGCGCAGTATTGTTTTGGTTACAGTTCGCGCATCTTGGCCGAATTAGTTGCGTACTCATTTACACGGCGCAACATCGCCCTGAAGGGACATGATCAATACGCCAACTTCAGCGTTTGATTTTACATTCAATAAAGGAATGGTCGGGTTCCCCGCCGGCTTTCTCCCCTTTCTCCCCGACCACGATCAAACTCCCGTTATGCCCTCTAACGATCCAGTCGAACTTCAGCTTTCGGTAGACCCAAAACGCGTGGCTCTGGATCAGTAGCTTTTTCCTTGGACGTACACGGAGTCATTGGCGAAGAGATGAAAAATTGTCGGACACTGTCACGGTGTTATAAGGAGTCGGTTAAAAATGATGGACAGAAATGGATGAAGTGGGGCGATGTCGAATTTGCGGATGGAAATGGGTATATGATCACTGCTGGTTATTGTCTTGGGAAATTCGAAGGGTATGAGTTACGCGAGTTAAAGTTAAATCTTAAGTTTCAAGTTAAGCTTTATTCAATTCAAGTATATTCATAAACATATTCCATCAATTTCAAAGAATAATGTAAACAACCCAGAGTTTTGCGGAATCTTAACAGAGAGAATCCATTTTAAAAATGTGAACAAGGTGTATATTATGATTGGCATCTAATAAGTGTTTATTTGAAGGATGTATTCAGCGTTACCATAGATAAACTAAAATTATTCATAAAAGCTCATTTCTTCTTTTTTTTTTAATTTCACCTGATATAATTATTAGTGAATGCATTAGTGAGATTCATTTATAGATTATAAAATTTATATTGCAAAAAGTGTACCAGTGCTTATTAAAGAATAAATTTACATTGGAAAAATGTTTACTGTACTGTAGGACCTATTTAAGATTTAAAGAAACCTTAGAAATGTTCAGTCATTTAAAAGTGAACGTTTAAAATCCGTTCACTTTTTCCTGTAGACATTACAAATTTTACCGTTACAATTCGATGTTTTTGTGTTTACTCGTGAATGCAACGGAAAACGTGTCTTCAATGCATTCTTTGATGTTAAATGTAATATATATTTACGAGGAGATGACTGACTGATCTTATAATGTGATAATCACGGTCCGGATCAGACATACTAATTTCTATGCGTAGTCTAAGAATACATTTTACAAGAAGTTTTTCCAACATCAATTGAAAGTTTCAAACAAGCTTCATACCAATGTATTCGGCATTAACTAAGTTTTCATTTTGCTATGATAAAGTTTTATTTACTACGTTGTTTAATGTTGTATGTTAAGTATACAGTACTAAAGTTTGCACTGTTAAGTGAACTTCTTTTGATAAAACTTCTTGAATTATTATCGATAAGTAAAGTAAATGGTAAACTTTAAAGATATTTTCAGAAATGCAAGTTTTCCACCCATTTTCAAATGATGGCCAACATCTTTAAGAGGTTTTATGCCTGTAAAGGCCAGTGAAAACAAGAATAATGTTTTACCTTGCCAATAATTGTAATCGAATCATACCACACATTCACTGATGAATATTCATTTATGACCTGACAATTATTATATGTATCCACGCCCTATCATTGATTCTTCAGACAGCTTAGTCTTATTACCGATTATATCATTTTGCAAATAACACTATTTGAGCTGAATGTGATAAGAATTTCCAATAACAATTACATTCGCAAATAAATCTATATTTGAACATTTCATAAAGTCATATATTTCAAACTGTAACCTCGAGTAACAATACTTACTAACGATCGAATTCAGTATTATGGTGAATGTCTCTATATATCTGTCCAGACTTTTCATTTCTAAGCATAATTCTTGATGAAGATACTCTTGACAGTAATTCGAAGTTATGGTTGTTTAATTCGTGGTTCAAGTTCTCAATTTCATTCATTCCTGTTTTGTTATCCCAGAGAACCAGGCAAATCACAGTGATATCACAGTGATATCACAGTCATGTCATAAGTGAATCACTCGTG
>JABFPB010007851.1:0-10626 GCA_022817645.1 Ceratoteleas bidentatus | reverse complement strand
CAAACCTTATTTTTAGTAAAAAAGAATTCTAACCTCTAAATATTCACTCCAAAATCGAGTTGATTTTTCAAGATTGAAAATATTTCACACTTCACCCCTAAAAGCTTCACTCCTGAGATTTTTAACAGTGTATACAATACAATTCTGGAATGAAATTTTGGTTATAAGTGTGTATATGTTTGTTCAGTACATCTAGAAATGTTTGGTTAACATATCATAAATAGTTTACAAAGTGATAAATCATCTTACTTTCATCCACAAATTCTCCTGGAACTTCTTCTGATACTTGTGAGCATCTTTCGCAGCTTTTGAAATAACGGTTCAATCCTCGGCATACATGAACGTACACTATAAAAAATTTGTGTAAAATTACATATGATAATCCACAACATATTGAGTAAAATGACATATTTATGCAAAAATAAATTATATGTTATGTATTTTTAACATTCTATATGTAAAATCTCAATTTAAGGTAATATTACACTTATTAATTTAAATTTAACATTTATTGTGTAAAATTACATATTCCTTATGTAAGTTCATCAAGTACAGCGCATGGACCAAACATAACCCTACTTTCATTGTTTTGCTTTTGACAGATGAATGAGGGTGGAGAACTGTTATTGGATAGAATCCAGTCGTTATGCACACTTTTTAGTCCAATCACATTGTACGATATAATTTTCTAACTGTACCAAAACTTCCTTTAAATCACTATCCACCCTCTGAGACCAGAGATTTTCGATATAATACTTTAATAGAAATGACTTCTATATCTATATACATCACTTTATCAATCTTTGAACAATCGAAGCGAACAATCTTTAGTTAAAATTTCATCACATTCGCGCCGTTGTGATCTAATAAATGAACTCGCTCAACGCGTTTGAATAAATTGCCCGCGACTTCGTTAGAGTCCTGTAAACGTGATTCACGCGTGTCATAGATTTCGTTCGATAGCGTGAAATATGTGACGCGAATAGGTTCGCGTTTTCGTCACGCGTGTGCGATTGGTCCGAAAAAAGTGATAATTCACTCGCCCAAGCAATTTTTCAGCGCAGTCAACAAACCCGTCATAAAGAGGGCGCGTGTTTCACAGACGCCGGTGCAAGTTACGGTTGATTAGGCAATCTTTCACGTTAACTAAAAGTCGCAATGACATTGCGGCGTTAACGTAACCAAAGCCATATTGTATCTCCGGAGATCAGCCGTGGAGATAATGCCAATAAATTTCACGGTGCTCGCCCTTGACTTATTTATTACTCATCTATTATATACGAAACATTATACGCCGTGCAGCCTCGAACCATCAATTTCGCATTTGTTGTAATTATACGTTTCATCGTCTATCGAGCGTAATTTATTTTGCATTCAAACGAAACTCCGGTTACCGGTAAATAACGAGCGTTTGGAGCAATTGAGTTATTATTAGGCCCACTCGCAAATTCCGGCAGAAAATCGATGGCAGTGATAGTAGTTTATATCGTCGTTTTTAGCGATGTTGAATTGTTGATAAGACGATTTCTATTTGAGTCAAGTTTTTGGACACCGCAGGGAAAATGCTGTTTTGGGTCATTTTCTACCGATGCTGTCGGTTTTTTTGCATTTGAGTTTGTTATTGTTAGTTTAAAAAAGTATATTGGTAAATAAGTTCTGTAAAATTGCGCCTGCTGAATGCAGCATCTGAATAACATCTGGAATTTCACGTGAAAAAATGGATTTTTACATACTTTTGAATGATTTTCATAATTATAAACCGAAAATCACGAAATTTTGGCTTCCGGACTTTTTATCATGATGTCAATTCGTCATGAGAAACAACTCATCACAGGTGACATTTCATTATGAGACAATTCATCATAGTGAAAAACTCGTCTCGTTAGTTTTGTTAGTTTTTGTGACGAGTTTTTCCTATGATGAGTTGTCCTTATGATGAGATGTACTGTGATGAGTGAAGAGTTGTTTATGACGATATATCAAGGACCCCGAATTTTTACGTAATGTTACGTAAAATGTTTTTTAAACTACAAATATGTAGTGTGCGCTCAGTGACTTTTTAGGTGATTGTTTTTTATTCATTATTGTTCATAGACATTTCGTCAATGCAAACTGAAACAAAAAAAACTCTGAATAAGGAAAAAATGGGCGAAATAGGAAGTCACTGGATGAATTGGAGGCATAGAATTGTTTAAAAGCTGAAAAATAATAGACGGTAAAATCCGTTTTTTTCAACACGGGGAAAAACGTTTTTGAGCAAAATAGACACCTTTACTATTTCCCTTAGCGTAACGAATTATTTGATTTTTCAACCACTTTTAAGCCACATATCGAACATTCTATTTGGAAATATGAAAAATACAGTCTGAAATATCAGACATCCTAAAAGTGATTTTCAGTTTTTCATTATATTCTGTCTTTTTCGATTGCAGTGTCCTCTTCAAAATTTTGTTTTCGTAACCATACAATAGAAAAAAGTATAGAAAAATAAATAGAAAAATAAAAGTATAGAAAAATAAGACGATATGTAAGTAATCAGAAAAATTCAAATACGGTATATGAAAAATCGGGATAAATATTTTATTAACTCTAGAAGAATGTTATAGTTATTCATACATTTATCCCATTTTTTCATATGACCGTATTTGAATTTTTCTGATGACTTACATATTGTCATCTCTTTCTATACTTTATACGAAAATTTAATATACTTTTTTTCTCCGTGCAGTTGATCCAACTAAATATTGCTTTAATTATAATATGGTAACTCCACACTTTTAGTTAACATAACCATCTCATTTTGCCAGTGAAAATAAACAAATAAAACAAAACATGTATTACTTTTTTATAATATTACATTAATATAATTTCTTTTACTGTAAGTGCCCAAATCGGCCGCTACTCTTCGCTAAAATTCACCCTAAAATCCATACCTCAAATCCCCCCTCATTCTTGCGCCGCAAACTACAAGAACACGCAACAATTTACAAGAAACAAATGGAGCGCAAAAAAATGATCGCCCGTCACCGGCGCGTTGGGCATCTCAATCTTGGCCCTCGACCGGCTCCTTTTTGTTTCGCGCCAGATCGTTTTTTCCGCCGCTTATTCATCATGACGCGAGCCGTTTCCCGCCACCATAATGGGCCATCTTTTCGCGAGCTGTATCTCCCCGTTTCTAAGGGCGGAAGTCATATCGTAACTCCAGATTGTCAGAAAGGTGCCCACCACAACTTCCAATGAACCGACACTCTTAAAAATAATAATTTTGAGACAAGAATATTGTCTTCTTGCCTATAAAATGATTTTCGATTTCTAATAAGTCATAATAAGTTTGAGGAAACCGGAATCCACTTCTGACCATAGGTTAATTTTTTCCAGTTAAGAAACTGTTTCATATTCTCACAGGATTCGGATTCGGACATAAGATTTCTTAGAACATACATCCTCTTGATGAAATAATAGGAACAATTTCATCTTGTGACAATACAACCTCTCACATACGGACATTTTTAAGAGTGTTCGAATCACGCACTTTTCGCGTTTGATTAATTCGTTGTGCCAAAATGAAACGCGACAAATCCGGCAGCGTTCTAATGATTTCCATTAATAACGCGCCGGATCCATTACGGTGCTGTGGCAATGCCGCTGTTTTTGAGGCTGCGATCTAATTCGCCGGATGTTTTGGATGTCTTTTCGTTGACAAATGGCACTATCGATCGGAACTCCCGAGAAAATGACGAAGACGAAGAGGGTACATTAATATCGAACAATAACGTAATAACTCACGCGCGACAAATTTCGAGAATTCGAAATTAAACATTTTCCAGGCTTCGAGTGTGGGAATTTAGGTGGCGCTGTCGTGTATGTGTCACGTGTGTCGGGGGCAACGAGGGTGTGGGTTTTGGTTTGACGTATGCGATGTTTTTGTCGCGTTTGCGGCGTCTGAGAGGATTTCAGGGCGACGGCGGTTTTGAATGGAAAGGAGAGGAATCGGACAGATCGCCTTTTCGTGAGTTGGGTGAAGGGAAAGGGTGTTATTGTCTTGATTAGGCACTTTGCGAGCGAAACCGTGGCTTATATGGTTTGAAGTTTTAATTTTAATTCAAGAATTATAAATTTATATTTCATTTAATTTATAATTCATGAAAAATTATAAAACATTAAAAAAAATTATAAAACAACATTAATTTATCATACGAGGTACTAATAACTGGATAAAATTTTTACTTGTTACATAGGCAAATTATTCGTTTAGCTATTTCCCAAGTAAAAATTCAATCTGGACTGTGACTGGGCTCGACCAAAAAATTCAAATGACAAAATGACAAAATTCTGATTGTGCGAACTTCCCAGCTTAATTTCTACTAGGGTGCTTACTTATCTTCGTCACGTATTTGAACTGACCTGAAAGAGGGAAAAAAGGGTCTCATGGTGCCAATGCTTTTTTGCCGCTCGCTTATCATAGTTCTCGAATTATGCTTTCGGTTCATCGGAGCGGATTCCGAAAAACAAGGAACCGCAAATCGAATCCCAGCGAAGAAAACAGGGGTAACGAGTCCGCAAGCGTTATTAGATTTCTTTTCCTCGGCGGCTAACTCGGGAACGCTGTTAAGCCAAATTCGCCCGGCAGCAAAACAGGGCCATTTATCAAACTCGCATCGATGGGGTTCCGAGTCCCGGCGCGCGCGGCCCTCGGCTTATTAATTATTTCACTTGCGAAACGTTGCTGCAAATTTGCGAATCGTGCACGACAGCGCGACGTATCGCTTTGACGACAAAAGGGTACGATAAGATCAAAGGGACGGGATAAGCTTTTATATATTTCAACGGCGAGTTTCGTTCGGGAACCCCGGCGAAATTTATTCTTTAATATATTCGACGGAACTTCTTTGTCTTTATGTCATCTCTAGCGACAACAAAGGGCATCTTCCGACATTTACATATTAATTGACCGATGTCCGGCATCTGTTTCGTTATTTAAAATTACATCCCGGGGCTTTTTGGGTCAGACTTGTGTTGGTGCTTGCGCTTCAGAGGGATTGGTTTAATTTGTTTTTGAAGGGGAGTCCTATGTCAAGGGATTTTTAAGATTTTTGCGGACGGGACAAGTGGGTCAAAGGGGATCTAGTTTTCAAGGGATTTAGTACGAGGAAATATTTTGGTTGGATAATGACAAATTGACATTTTTGAATGGATGAGAAAGTTTCGTGATAAGAAAACTGTTTGGGTAAAATTGAATATTCTCAGATGAAATATGATGGAGCAAGTTGCGGTAAGGGCGCGGAGATAAAAGGTTTTTTGATGATGGTTCTAATTTCAAAAATTAAATTTTTTCTTCATGATGGGTTTTGACATGAAACTCATGCGACCTCTAGTGGTGCCGGCGATAACTAGTTTGACTGCGTCTCACGTTTATGAATAAAACTGACGAAAAGGAAGGGAAAAAACATAATACCGTTGTTATTGTAGCTCAACTGAAGTATTTCGTACAGATTAATAATGAATAAACGGACAAACATCAAGTTGCGTTGTGTATTTTATTACAGTAATAGTGAAAATAACGAGTTAGTTTTTATTGTTTTCCAAAGAAGGGAAAACATTTTGTGAAAATTCCTAATTATTTTGGTAATGTAAAAAAAGTGGATTGTTTTGACGCATGGAAAAACGCGTTACGGTACAAAAGTGAAAAATAATATATTTACGCACACATGCCAGATTCGCGCGAGCTATTGTAATTATCGTTCCGTCAAGATTCAGTTTACCATTAATTTCGTTACGAACATCTTTCACAATCCTCGTTTTTAAACAAATTGCTGGAATGGAAATCGCCGAACCTTCAGTTTTGGAAATGATTTTCCGACATTTTATAACGTGATTTGCATTCGAAACCCGTTCGCCTTCAATAAAATTTCTTTGGGAATGATTTATACCCATCCGATTTCATATTTGATCCATATTAAATAACATTTTTGCATTTATTTGTAATCTGACTTACAATCACAAATGTTAACAAATTCATAATTAGAATAATTATTTAATTATTGTAAAAAACAAATCTCTGTGAGAAATCTTATCTGTGCGTAAAAAATGATAATCCAAATGTGACGGTTTGCGATTTCGTTTTGATCGAAATCAGATTGGAAAGCGACCAAAATCCTATTGAAAATTGGCCCTACTAGTGTAAACAAGACTAAACAAGAAACATGTGAATCCATGAATTTCGTAATTTTACACTTATAGGTCAGCTATTTAATTTCGATTAGCAATATCGCAAACGATTTTTATAGCACAAAATAAATATTCAAAAACTATTAAAAAATTTATGAAAATTTCCCTCTGTACTTCAAAAACTTACACTCTACTTCCCAACCACAATTCCTTCGCCGAAAAATTACCCAGGAAAATCGTACGAAAAGTCGCGCAAAATCCTCTCGGAGGAAAAATTGCATTCTGTTAAAAGTAGCGAATCGGGGCAGTCGAGCGTTCGCGCGTCGCGACGTTTCGTAAACGCGGACTAATCGAATGGCCAAAATGCGATTCGATTAAACGAAAAAGCGGCGCTTTTTTGGGCGTGGCGTTTTTATCGGATCCCCGGAATCAAAGCCAAGGCAGTAGCACGCCGTTCCCTCGCGGAGATAAATGTCCGTTACATTTTACAAGGGTTATCGTTCACCCGGGATAGCCCGCGGATTACAGCTCGCGATCGATAGACTCGATTTGGGATCGATGCGCGCGACGCCCGGACGCCGCGTATCGCCGCACCGGATCGCGATAGCCCGCGGCGCGCATTTTTCGGCGTAATTGCGCGCCCGAAATTAGCGCGAAATTAGCCCGGAATGGGCTTTATTATTCACGAGCGCACGCAGCGGCAATTGATGCGACTCAATTATACGAATAACATCTAATGGCCGGCGGAACAGAAATATGATAATGGCGCGATTAAACGGCCATTTACGCCGCGCTGTATTTTGTTTGTTCACTCGTCGCGTAATTGTCGCGATCCGGCGAACTGCGAAATAATTGTTGACTTTTTCTAACGGTCTGCCGAGAAAAGCCATTTCGATGGTTCGGAAGAAAAAGTTCGACTGTTCGGATTGAAAATGAACAAATCCAGTGTTTAAAATGTTGTATAGATTTTTCCAATTACCAATTACATTTCCGAAGATTAGACTTCTTCATTGGCAATCTGAAGAGTAGACTTTTTCTTCCGAACCGTCGATTTAAAGGGACAGTGGCAATCTTTGGTCGATTAAGAAGATGGTTTCAACAGGGTTTTTTATCTTGTTCAACAGTGACGTGATGGGGGTTAGGTGATTCTTTTCTATGTATATATAGTTTTGTTAGCTTCTACAAATAGGTTTGTTGCACTTTTATTTGAATATGTTTTGATAAATAAGAAATAATTGGTTTAATCGACTTAAATATTTCTATTTCTTCTTCATTGATAAAAACTGTTGTAAGGTAATAAATAATGAAACAAATCGAAATCGAATTAAATTTTACTGCAGTACTACAGTTTGATTAATAGAATTGACTATTCATACGCTAGCTTTTGTAAATTTAAAGTTTCATTCAATCTGATAAATATGTAAAATGAGATTGAGTCATAACTTTGTACATACTAACTACTCATCAGATTGCATTAAACCTAATTGAATGTAAATGATTAATAAGAACAAATGGTCGTTGGGATATTCGGATCAACGTCTGTAGTTGTCAAATTAGAATTAATAGGGTGCTATCCTATTATTCTCAGGAATATCATAATTTATTGCAATTGAACTGTAATTACCGTACCTCTGGTACATTACCAGTCTTTCTGTATGATTCAGTGAATTATTTCCAGATAATAACTGAAATAAATCTATTTTAACTGTTTTGACCTTAAATTTAATGATCGGCTCATTATAACTATACATTACGGTTACTTATTAAAGAACTCATAACTATACATTATGGTTACTTAAAGAATCTTAATAATTCCTTAGCACTGTTAACATAATCAACTAGCTGAGAGTTTTGTAAGAACTTGATTTTTGTACTTCAGTTTGTGGGCGATGTTTAGTTCAAGTTGAGGTTAACTTTGTCATTTGGCTATAAACTAGTTTGTTAAAATTTAATAACCTCTTGGTAAGTGCATTAACAATTAGAAATTAGTTTAGTAAACAGGGAGAGAAAAGCGTCGACAATATTACATACAATGTTGCATTATACAAGTGAACGATGCAATTGTGAAAACCACCTGTTTATGTCAAGAGGTTTAGGTGCGAATTATTGCTGTTGGTTTGTTTGCGATAAAAACGTCGCGAGAATGGTTTTTGTAATTGGATTTCACCAAGTTGTAATGGACGATTCGGATTTCGGGATGAGTGGTTGTTCTCTCCAGTTTTTAGCCATATAATTTTCGTCCTTTAAAATGTTTGCCTAAATTAGGACTGAAAAGTGACGAATTAGGTGGCCAGATTTTGCGCCGTTGCATTTCCTCTCGGACAGCCACATGCATACAGTTACATGCATAATACATTGCCCGCATATTGCGATTCGATGTAATGTTATGCATTGATTCATTCGAAAATTGATTTCAGTTATTGTTATCTAATTTTCGATGGTATTGTCAAGTCAAAAACGGGTTTCAAAATTCGTAATGAAATGAAACATTTCATAATAAGGTCTTCATTGAATGGCGCTGTTTGAATTTCAGAAACCAGAGTTAAATTGAACATTCTAGAAATGCTCTCTTTGACTGAGCAGAATTTCTCGAAATGTCGTTTTAATTTAAAAATATTTTGCTTTGCATAAAAAGAGGATCTTTATTCAGGAAAAGCTCTGGGATTTCAATGAGTATTCTTCTATTCTTCCTGCCTGCGAGAGTAAACATTTTAAACTGTACTTTTGCAGGAAAAGTAAGTCAAATCAATAAATTCATATTAATAAATCAAAGATTATCCTTTCAGGTCGTATCATGCAATCTAATTCTAGCGATTTATTTCAAATGTGCAATATCCCACACGAATTCGTTCGACGTCTATTTACAAGAGGTAAATCTTGTTGATCATTTCGTTCCCGAGATATTTTGATTCAAAGTTATGCTGTTTCCTATCGAACTTTTTAAATCTGTCCTTACGGTTTTAATTTAAAAAATATCGTTCTTCGCAGAGCAAGAAAACTTTTCGCAGAAGACATTTTACTATCGAAGGCTTCATTCTCAAGTAATTGTTGGTCGGGTGAAAAAGGCTGGTATTATGATCGCAATCATCCCAGATTGCAATTACATTTATTACACATTTCGAGGCAAAAAAACTTGCATAATTGAAAAAGTTTGGTTTTCAGAACTTTTACCCTTTTTATGTTAATTTACTCGCAAAAACAATGCTTTTATTCTTTGGTCAGGACGTTTATAATTTGAATGAATAGAATTCTAAAACGTAGCTTTTTATGACTATTCTATACGGTGAAAATAATTTAATATCTTAATAATAAATGAGTGTTAACAAACTGAACTAAGAATCGATTCTTTTCCAATAACTTATTTATTTATTAATTACTAATTGATGAGAAATTTACATAAGTCTTACTGTGTTATAAAGTGTCGAAAATTAATATAAAATAGATATTATGTACAATACTGAATGAACTCAATATTCTTTTTCATTTGAAGAAATCCTAACTTAAATGAAAATTGTTTATCAAAATCAATTGCACATCTAAACATGTAGTATATATCTTTGACATTCTTTCAACACGCTTATAATTAAATTCAGGTGGAATTATTAGAAATTGGACAATTTCAGATTTTATTTATAAAGTCTGCATAAGTAATTTTAGTGCTGTATGCATCCCAGGGCGGATGGAAAATGGTTAATTATGATGTGTTAGTGTAATACCGGTTTTACAGACTGTAAGTCGTAATAATCATTGAACGCCCACGCTCTTGGGGCATAAAAACATAAGCTAACTTTCTACTAGCCGACAAAAATTACTTCCTCTAAAAATACACTAAATATATACTTTTAACTTTCCATATGTAAATTTTATATATTTATGACAATATTACACTCCTGAGTTGAAAATTACACGTTCGTTGTTTACTTTTACAACAGAATTGTCTAAACTGTATTGTACATTAATGCAAACTTGACCTAAGCAACAAACCCTGATTGCTGATGATGGTCCAGTTATGTTTATTTGTTGTTTCAGATATAATTAGTCTATGCTAACTTTAAACGAATGCTTCCCAAAGTTTGAGGTCATTATTGACAAGCTATCCATATTGAGAGAAATTAAGTGTTACGCCAGCACAAAACTTGTGTTGGAAACACAACAAAGGACACAAATATTTAAATATTGAAATAAAAGAAAGATAAACGCACACTTAGTTTCTTTCTGTTTTTCTAACCTTTCTATATCTTTGTCTTCTGTTTTGCGTTTTCAACACAAGTCTTTTGCTGGCGTAACACACTATTTCTCTCAGTGCACCCTGCTCAATTACACATTTGTGTGTAAGATTACACAATAAAATGAAATTTCACACAAAGTGCAGAATATTTAACAACTAAGTGTAATTTTACACACACTGTAAAAAAAGGTCTACAGATTTTACACAATTTGAGTTTGCACTATGCACTC
>JABFPB010007850.1:0-10628 GCA_022817645.1 Ceratoteleas bidentatus | reverse complement strand
GTACGCGCTTTTTGTTTTCTTTTTCAAATACCCTTTTTATCGTGTGTGAAATAAGTCAGCAATCGTCGGTTGCACTGTTAAAAAACTGTTGTTAAAACGGTGAAGTGAGAACATTTCTCAGTGAATTGGATTCAAGTTATTCTACACCCAGATTATTCGCACTTTAAAAAGGTTTTACATCCCTGAATTGTTCTAATAATGAAATTTACCAAAAAAAGACAATAATTTATCAATACATATGATGTAATTGCGATTTATATTTTTGTTAAAAAACTCTAAACTGAAAATATTCTTTCTTAAAGTAAACTTTTTAAGATTGACACCAAATTATTTCACTCGTAAACGTTTTATTCCGAAATGTTTAACAGGGTAGGAAATGCGATCTACACAAAAATGCAACCGATTAAAAACCCTTATACACCTGGATCAATTACGGCTACACTGTAAATCCGGAACCCAATTATTACATCGGATACCCGTTCCGAATTCAGCGATCATTAATTGAGTCTCATTACCGAATCCGGCGTCGCGTTATTTTCGCTCGCAATTAAAAATTCTATTGCGTTACGTCGAGTTGGCAGTTCCGAAAAGCGATAAATCAAACTGGGGTGCGAAAGTCAAGTACATAATTTCCTTTCTAAATGATTTATTAACGTTACAAAAAGCCATTAAAAAGTTTATATAAGTCGTAGCCGAAAGCTTGTAAACGCGCGATATAACGGCCAGTTGAGTATCGTATTTTTCCTTCCGTTGGCTTCGTTTTTAAAAATTTCATCGACTTGAAAAGCTCCGCTTACTTCGTCCGCCGCCCGACCTCGCAGTCCCTTAATTATTTGTCCGGAATCTCGAGGCAAAAAAACGAGACGCAGCGATTTGCAATTTCGCCCACCGGATAGCTCGTCAATGACGTTAATCCCCGTTACAATCGAATTTCTTTCACAATGCATTTCAACATTCAATCTCGCAGAAAATAACGTCCTCAAATCACAATTTATATCAAGATTCCTTCGGGTATTTATGACGCACGCGAAAAGAAAAGGCGAACAAGGGTATACCTATATCGTTCTCGTCGTGCAAAGAGCGAGAGAGACATTGCTCGCGGCTGGCGGAGCGAGTGGGACGGAAAATGAAATATCCGTGGCGTCGATAGCGGCGCTTT
This sequence comes from Ceratoteleas bidentatus, assembly GCA_022817645.1. NCBI lineage: Eukaryota > Metazoa > Arthropoda > Insecta > Hymenoptera > Scelionidae > Ceratoteleas > Ceratoteleas bidentatus. The sequence goes on along the minus strand of JABFPB010007850.1, from coordinate 9,469 downwards.
CGGAGGTGTCCGTTTCGCGAGTGCGGCGCAGAAAAGAGCTGTCGTTTCGCGTCGACGTGTTCCGTCGTGTCGTACACGATTCGCGAGCGGCTCACGCGAATCGTGACGCAAATAATTCAGAAATCATTTCCGTGGCCAGGACGACTCGGGAATCCGAGAGAAGGCTCTCGGCCTTTGCAAAACGTGACGGCGGAGGCGACGCTGGCCTGAGAGAAAGAGTGAGCGAGAGTGAGTGAGAGGGTCGAAGGGGCGGGAGAGGGGAGACGCGGTGCAGTGGAAATAAGTACATTGTGGAATTACGACGAAATGTATCGTCGAATAACTGGGCTGGATTTTACTCGTTTGTTACATGTTTGTCAAGTCAGGTTCAATGGGACACAATCAGCGGAAAATGTAGACGTAAACGGGGCGCAGTGATCTGCCTGGGATAAATGAGCGACGAAATGCGACGAATGACGAACCGTTGGCAAAATTGGGACGGATATCGCGGACAATTTCTGAACGGAAATATTCGGGATTATTTGTCCGGTGCGCTAAAAAGTTATACCTTTGGTATGTTGGTATATTTAATGCAGATATAATTTTAGATAGAAAAGTGCAGCAAGTTTGATACAAAATGAGTGTAATTGAAATAGTATATTTAAGGCAAAAATACTGAGTATTTGCGGACGATCGAAAATTATAATTTGCATCAGATATACTCACTTAAATGTACTGATACATTAGTACCACATTAATACCACAAATGTAATTTCTTTAAAAGCTTTTTTTGGTTCTGACCAAGTGCACTATGAAAAGCAATAATTGAACATTACCGACACTATTTCTGCTTTTTTTTACAGTTTACCAGGTATTGATTATTTATAATTAATTGCCCTCCATTAAGTATCTTCCATTAAATATTCCCCATCAATTTGCAACGCCATGAGTTCCAGCGTGAAAAAAGTTTACAGTCAATGACCAAAAATAAACCAGCGAAACTGTGCTTTTCAAACGCGCCTTATTGAAACAAAAAAACGGCAATTTACTGCGAGCATTTTCTCGGCGCAAACCCGAGGATGAGAGGAGGCGCGCGGGTGGGGGTCGCGTAAGGTTCTAACAAAGATCGAGTCCGAGAGAGGTGAACACACTGCGCCGACAGGTCGCGTGCAAATGCCCCCCTCCTCGCTATCTAGACTCCCGCGGATAGAAATATATACGAACGTTTATTTAAAACTGCAAGTACTTTTCAACGCGACATTGTCCAAAATGGATTTCAAATTGCCCGCGCTTTTCTTCATGTCAACAACTTCACTCGTTTATTCTCGTACAAGTAAGTTCCCGATTTGTTAAACCGGATTAGAGATCTAAGAGATACTTCATCTTTTTGACGACTAAATTAACTGCTAAATTACCTGCCACTAGCAATACCTAACTAGGCATTGTATCAATGCAATATATATGATAATACATCAATATTAACGACTCCCCCGGTACTATAGTATTGTAAAACTTACAATGTGCAAACTGCCCATTACAATACCGTTTTATCGGTGTAAGTAATACATTGTAATAATTGTTGCAAAGTAAACAATTACTGAAATTAGGCTTCATTTTTTGCAATTATGACTTAATATTAAAGTTTAGCTATTGTAACTAAATTTAAAAGATGTTAGTAATTCTGACTAAAATTCCTCAAAAATATGCGTAATACTTAGTAAAAAAATCTGGTAGAATCTCTCACTAAAATGACTAAAAACATTTCATAACGGATGCTACAATATCTAAATATTTTCGTTCAAAATGTTCGCTCGTGTGTTTGTGGCGTTCGCACAATGCTCGGCTCGTCGACGCGATACCTGCGCCACGGCATCGCTGCTAAGTCGTGCCGTAAACGCGCGCGGCGTGTGTGTGCGCGCGCGAAGCCGGATATACTAAAAATAACAACGTTACCCCGAGCGCTGCTGCGCTCTCGCTGCGCAGACACCAACGACCCGCCAAATTAATGCCCGATCAATCACGGGAGTGCGCGCGCGCTTTTTCGCCCGCGTTGTTTATTAATTGCATTACCGCGACTTTTATATTCGGCGCCGCGTCGAATTCACCTTTTTGTTGCGATGCATTATTTGCGCCGCGCCTTTGTCCGCCTTTTGTCGGACTGACGGCAGTTAATAAATAACACGGAAAGGCAGTCGGGCGCGATCCGGGATTAGGAATTGACGAGGACCAATTAGCCGAGAGTTTGATATCCCGGCGCTGTGAAGTCGACGAAAATCGACTTCGAGGAGGTTTGTCACTTTGAGAGGAATTTTAAAGTGATGGGTGTTTTTCTAACCTTTAATATTGAACGTAAAAGATCCTCCTTTTTCTGTCATCGTAAGGTGTTAGAGAATAATTACCATTTTTTTAGGATTGCTAACCTTATATTAATTTAAATTTAACCACACTACATTTTTGACATTTTTTTCTCAGTGGAGTACATTTTCTAAATCTGAACCATTTCTCTAAGTTTTTGTTTTTGTAAAAAATCTCCTTCACCAAAAAAAATGGCGAAGGATGTTCGCCCTTTTCTAAACGAACGAAATTTTACGGATCGTCGTCCGCCGATTCCGTTCGCGTAATCAGTTCTTGCAAATTGGTTGCCAGGAAACTCATTTTTCAAGTCCGGAGTAGAAGAAGCGGAAGACGGCGGAACGAAAAAAATAGCCGATTAAAATTTCTATCCAATTAAACCGAAATCAATCACATAACTTTCGCCTGCGGCGGCTTTTGTGACTGATAAAGACGAATTGATAAATTTCGCATCGGCTCGGAACTGGGTCACGGCTGAGTTTACTTTATTTACGCGAAATTAGCGGCGTCGCTCGCGCATCGCAATTTCCACGAGTACGTCGAACACTTTTGCGCATTATTTGTTAACTAATTTTGCGAGAGCATATACGGAGAATGCAATATTATGTTCCAAGGAAAACACAATGTAAATTGAACAATATATCGATGTTTGGTTGGAAGAAGGTTCCATTTCAGAAAAAACTCGAAGAAGATTCCATTTCAGAAAGGTGCCATTTTGGCCCATTGATTTAGATTTAGATCTGAAATGGTACCTTTCTGAAATGGAACCTTCTTCGAGTCTTTTTTGAAACTCAACGAAAAATGACATTTATTCAGCCAAAAAGTCGTCAAAACTATTTAATCCATATTGCACCATTATATCCGTAAAAAATAATACATTATTCAACTTTCAAGATTGCAAAATACTTGCAAACAAAAACAATATATACCTTCCATGTTCTAAGATTACTGATCTGAATTAGTATTATTAAGCAACATAAAATTGCTTAATATTAACGATCCTCTTGCTCAATCATTATCATTATTATTATCAACGTTACCACACTGAAGTCATTGTATCCAACGCAACGACTTTACATATTGTTTTCCCAGCAAATAATCTAATACATCAGCTCGAAGTACGCTCAACTCGATTCATTTCGACAGCGCTCGAATGATTTTCGCCGTTTCTTGCGTTATCAAGCGCGAGATAAGTGGGCCGTTTACGCGCGCCCTCGCGATTTCAATTTCAAATCTGGAACGCGCGAGACCAAATGGAAGAAGACGTCACGGACGGCAGCGTTACAAGACGACAAATTGCGCATCTTGTTAACCGCCGTTCTCGAGCAGCGAAAACTCTTTTGTGATTATCGGTCAACGCGCGGCGACGTCCGACAATTACCGCGCCACGTCGTTACGCGGCGCCAATTTGCCCGCACTTTTCCACGCCGGCCATTTTTTCTGCTCGCCTTCTTTTTTCTCCGCTTCGTTCAGCGAAACCGCGCGCGTGCTAATGGTCTTTTCAAATTAGACAGTAAAACGCTTGATGTGTGTTTTCATCGGCGCGCGCTTCTATTTGCGCCGATTAAACTCCGTTCATCGGGATACGGAAATGCGGATGTTTGTATTCGGAGTTATTTCGAAGGTTTTCGAGGCGCGGCAATTTATATTACTTTTCAATTTAAAGCGGAAATCGAAGAGCCGAAACAAATTGCGGGCAATCGAGATGTTTATGTTGTACGGCTTGAGATCTGTTTATTTCAGAATCGATTTTATAAGAAGCCACATAATTGTTGTTTGCAGCATTTAGAACTTTGGAATGCAGCGCGCGACAATAATAATGGCGATAATTTCAAGGGAAGGAAAACGGTCTTAAACTTAATGCAATGCCATTTTTCCAACCCAATTGCATTTAAAAAACTCATTGTTGTACTGCCCTCCATTGTCTATCAGCAGCTATGTTCCTGCGAAAACATTTCTCTGATGAAAAGTGTAAAAAACCGTCGGAAATTCGACTCTGAAAAAACTAATTAATTAGATCAAACAGCAATCCGAGGCGCTCTTTCGCATAAAATTTGACAAAAAAGCTCATTCATTTAGTATTTAAAATACTGTTAATTAGCCCCCTTATCAGTTGTGCTAATGACTTACGCTAATTATTGCTACGCCGAGAGAAATGACCATGTCGGAATAACCTAAAAATTCCTGCACTGTGTTTCATGTTGGTAATACAGGAATAAATGTTTACGTAGCACTGTTTTATTTTTACATGAAAACTATGTTGTTAGGTGACTTTCCTAGTAAAAACAACATGAAAATATGTTAACACAATAGTTACATGAATTTCATATTGTAATGACAGGAATTCTTGTTATTTCAGCAGGAGATTTTTCTCGATATATTATTCATAATTGCCATAAAACCTCACTTTAGCTTGTCGTCACATCAAATTTTCTTTCGAAACACGCTTGATTCTTCATTTACTCGAACAAATGCTAAATTCGCCCGAACAAACGTACATTTTAATTCAGTCTGGACCATGTTTGACAAACGAATCACGTGTACGAAATTAAATATCTCCATCGTCGCTCCGGCGCTTCAATCAACAACTGCAAAGCGCCTGATAAAATGTATAATTACCATATAAATTGTAAAACGAAATCAAATTAAGCGCGCGCGTGAGAGTGCGCGCATAATGTAGGTGTGTCCGACAGCCTATTACAGTCGAGTCCATCTTGCGTCGACAGTGAAGTCCGCGGAAGATCATTTACACCCGAGGGACGAAAAAACGCAAATTAATTTTTTCCCGGCGAAATTCCCGATTTAGTCACCCACGTGCGCTCGCACGCACTACACGGAACTCGCGTGAACGCACACGCAACAGCCCGGAAATCGCGCGTGCGCGTTCGCGACAGCTCGAGGTGCGCCCTCTCTCGGACGTGCAAAGAGAGAGGATCTTACTTAACATCTTACGACGTTGGAAAGTTCATTTGCTCCTGATACGAGCCTACGCGGTCGCTGTGGGTGAAATACGAAGTATAGAAAAAGAGCGGAGAAACGTTAGCATCGGGCACATTAATTCCGGTCGTAACGTTTATGGAGTGGATAAAAAAGTTTTCATTGGCCAAAAGAACGGTGATTTATTCGAAAAATAGTTTATCCCGCAACAAAACCGTTTTTCGGGAGAAAACGATTTCTCGTTCGCGAGTATTTCTTCTCGAGGAATGATTTCACGTTCGTCAAAACTTCGGCTCGAATTCAAATGATAGAGACGGATTTTCCGTTCGATCTGAATTTGATTTGTATCTGCAACTCTGCACGCGTCTGCGCGCGATAAGTCGACGATTTATTTGCAAGCATCTCCGACACATTCCGCCTTAATTAATCGAAACGTCATCCGGCCGCCTTTCGAAAGCGTCAAACCCTAACGCTAATCTCCTTAAACGTCGATTTATTGCGTGTGCCGACGCGACTACTCGGCTGACTCATCCTTAAAGAATTATGGAAATGCGCGGATTAAATCGCCGCTCGAAAATTCGCGTCAACTAGAATTCCCCGTGACCCGGTTAAGTCGCGCGCGCGTTTCGTCATAACAAAATAAAAGGCCATCGGTGCTGTTTGACGTCAAACATCCGCCGGCGACATTCAGCTAACATTAATGCAACGGAATATTTAATTAATCAACGCGAATATTTAATTAACTCAAACGAAACGCGAAAACCGACCGAAATAAAACCGAAAGTACTGCGCGTCGAAAGACACTGCGTGGCGACGAGTAACGTTACATCACGTGACGCGCGTGTGCGCGTTATCTGCGACCGCAGATGTCGCGCTGCGTCGCAGATAGCGCGCATTTTCGCGCGCAAACCCGCGTCGCGATGAAACGCCGCGCGCATCGCGATTCAATTAATCCCCCTTTTGCGTGTTTTTCATAAAATATTCGCCGCCGTTTGCGCCGATAATTCCGCGTTTTACGACTTTTTAATGCCCCACTTGTCGGATTTTACGAGGACGCGCGCCCGCGTGCGCGTTTTTTTCCCGCAATTACGCGATATTGCACGCAGAAAAATAGTTTAACAAAGACAGGAATGGCTGTTGAATTTACGGGACTGGAAAATGCAGGGAGAGAGATGTAAAATAGGAAGAAAATGTGTATTTTAGTGTTTGCGTACAGAAGAAATTGTCATCTGGACGAAACATTTCACTGAACAGTTCGGAAAAAGGTGCGTGAAATGGCCGTTGTGAATTGTAGTCTTTTTGTTGTTGGTCGTTTTCCACTTTTGAATGTTTTGAATATTGAAACGCTGTTAGTTGTTTGGTGAAATGGTTTATTTATGTTTTGTTATCACACTGTGAAAAGTAATTCGTAAAATCTGCGAAAAATAGTTATTTTGTATAGTTTACAAAATATATTGTAAAAGTTATGCAGAATTCGTATTTTCTACGATATATCTACGTTATATTTTTTTTAGCTTTTTTAAATGAATTTTTTCGGAGAAGAAGGCGCTACTGAAATGTTGATTATCCGATATTTTAACAACAGTAATATTATATGGGAAATAAAAAAAATATGTATACATATTTTAAAATATGTATAAATTATTAGTTTTGAAATTTAGTTTTGAAACTCTCAGTTCAGTTGTATCTCGACACTGTCACAGTAATATTCAAATTATTTTTTAACATTAAAATAATATCAATAATACCTACACTATTTTTCGCGTTACCAATTTTCACGTGTACTTTTACGATTACATTCGCACACTTTTGCAAAGGTGATATCGCTCGTGTGTTTGAGTCCAGATAAAGGATCGGTCAACAAGTTCTCGAGCAAAGATCGTTCGTTTGCAACGCGACGTAAAAGTGCGGCGGAAGCGACGGAGCATTTTTTGCGCGAAATTAGCGTTCGACAAATGCGGCGTTCGTGTGTGCATGCACGCAATTTCATTACGTTCGGTGGCAATTGTTTGCTTGATATTATTTCGCGCAAATATTTGAAAAAAATGTGCAGCTTGTGGCGATGCTGTTTTGTCGCGGATGCCGAGCCAGTAAACAGCAGCGGAGACGCACTAAATAAAATTTATATCCACGATATTAATGTCACATTATGGTTACGCGGATTCTATTTATGGCGACCAGATCAATTCCGCGCACAATCTGATCAGCTGGATGTACATTAATAAATGATACGCGCAACCTGTCCGGTCATTGTGCGTCGCGCAATGCAGAGACGTCGGAATTTCGCGACCGATTTCTTGTCGCTGTTTGCTCCGAAACGCGGTTAATAATTAACTTGGTCACTGCATTTCTGTCGAGATGCTGCGGAGATGAAAATCCAACTTGTCGAACTTCGTCGATTTGACGTAATACGAGTACGTGACATTTATCAGAAATTTTGTTGAAGAGGGAAAAACGTTCTCTTTAAAAACAATCACTCGTTCCTGAATATGAAATTAAAAATTGAAAAACAAGAAATTACTCCTGTCCCGTTCAAATAATGAAATTTTCACAACTGCGATATTCGTTCAATTTGTATAATGGCCCCGCGAAAACAAAAGATTTGATCCTCGAGGCGCGGGGTTCGCGTTTCAGCGACTGATTATGAAAAACTTTCGGATGGTCGAAAAACGAACAAGTCGCAAAAATATCGCTCCTTTAGGTTAATGAAAACAGTTCGCGCACTGCGACAAATCATAATGCTGCGTCGTCACACAATCCCCGGACAAAGTGGCGCGAGGGAAAATGCTGACGAACTATTTTCGGTAGTTCAAAACCGAAACGCTTATCGGTATAATAATTAAATCGACTCAAACATTTCACGTCGAGAAATCTACAAAAATGGTCGAAAAAAGCTCTCACCAAGGCGCTTCGCGAAATTAATCGTACCTGCAAGATTGCGAACGTTAATTAATGCGAAAATCCCTTCGGAAAAGGCGCGTCGAAATTGCTCGAATAATTGCGCTCGATTCGCAACTTACCCGCGCTAAATTTGCGCGAAAATTGCGCGCGCTTTTTTTAATTAAAACGATAAACAAAACGGAATCGTAACAACGACTGGCAAACACAATTCCGGACATGTATTCCTGAATAATTAACCGTCATCTTACAGCCGCTGTTTGTCAACAAGTTAATTCGCGTGAAATCCTTAATTAAAGACTCTGCGAAGGATCCGGCGGACAAAAGCCGGAAGGGAATAAACGTTGGGCGAGATGGGAGGGCTGTCGGGCCTTAACCGGGAAAAAAGTGAGGTCGGATTTTGTCGTGCGGAAAATGAATTTTAAATCTGCGACTGACCTTTCCTTTGCGCCGCGCGAGCCTGAGAAAAGTGCAAGTCGCGCTGACGTAAGAGGGATTCGGCTTAATTGGATGAAGCCATGGCATCGCTTTATGCATTAAATATGGCGCGCGCGTGTGTGCGCGCGCGCGCCGGCGTAACGGCCACTGAAAACATCTCGCCGCTTATTACATACAAATTGCCGAATTATGGGCGCCCGATCACCGCGAAAATTCGCTCGAAATTTGATTGCCCGGCGCCGAGCGGTTCGATAACGGTTACGCATCTTTTTGCGCATCTTCCGTTGTAATATTGACGGCGGTAATCGGCGAGGATTGATCGATGGGAATTATCAATGAGAGGTAAACGCTGATAAATGGCCTAAGAGAAATAAAGAGTGGCAAATAATCAATGAGTTTGAGCGGAAATGGAGAGATATTATTGGAAAGAAATAGTGGATGGTTTTTAGAATCTTAGAAATATCATTTTGATCAGAACAGGACTCTTTTGAATGAAAGCAAAATTCATTTTAACTGTTTAGAAAAAATATTTTGCTTTGGTCATATTAAGAGTAATTTAAAAGTGCGTCTTTTCGAATGAATAAAACATTATTTTTCAGTACAAAGGAAAAACGGAATAGAAACTTGAAAGGGAGGGTCGCTGCCGCGCGACCCTTGATGATAATTTTAATGCAAAAACGAAGAAATGTTTTGTGATGCAATGTAATGTTAAAATAGTTAATGAAGAGTGTCTAAATACGAAAATATATACGTTTTTATTCAAAACATACCTTAAGGTTGTACAATCATGAAGGGGCGTATTTTTAGGGTTCGAATAAATAATCGTATTAAAAATTTATTTAAGTAAACGTACAACATTCTTTTT
>JABFPB010007849.1:0-10628 GCA_022817645.1 Ceratoteleas bidentatus | reverse complement strand
TTCATTCTTCATTTTTTTATTTTGGAATTTTAATGATTTGAGATCTCATATGATATCTCATATGGAAAATAACTTGAAAACTCATTTTATATGATTACAGGAGAAATCATATAAAATTTCACATCTTATATGATTTCATATGAGAACTCATTTGAGATTTGATATGAGATATTATGAGATGTGAGATATCATATGATTTCTGAGACATTTATGAGAACTAATATGATGCCATATAAGATATGATTTCTGAGATTTGAATTTATGAGATTCATATGAGATGAGTTATGAGAATTCGTAAGTTCTCATGAGATCTCGTGATTTCCCATGATTTCCCATGTCTGAGAGATTTGAGATTTATGATAACACATAACATCTCACATGGGATATGATTTCTGAGTAATTTATGAGATTTATGAGAACTAGTGTGAGATCTCATATGATTTCTAAGAGATATAAGATTTTCGGGAACTCATATAAGATCTCATATGAGATATGATGTCTGAGTGATTTATGAGATTTATGAGAACTCGTATGAGATATCATATGAGATATGAGATCTCTAATGATTTCTCATGAGATCTCAAGTGATTCCCCATTTGAGATCTCATACTAGATTTTTTCTTAGGGTTAGGATATTTCTCGGGAATATTTCGATCTTTATGTTGTAACTCATCTGAGAACCCATAAGAGATCTCCTGAGTTCTTATTTGAGATCTCATAAGTTCTCATATGAATTTTTTTTTATTTTATCAAAAGGATTTCTAAAACTATCTTCAGAATGCATTGCTCCTTCCCAATCCCAATCTCATAGAATCTTCCAATTAGAAACCCCACCCCTTCAAACTCCGTGCCTTCCGCTAGGTGGCGCTGCGCTCTGCAAAGTCCGTCCATAAAATCGCGCGCGGCAAATCGGAAAAAATTCGGCCGGCCGTGTCTTCAATAATTCGTCCGGCGCCGAATGCACTTTGTTGATTTGAGCGTGCACGCAAATTTGATTTGTCAATTATTTATTTCAAGTTCGCAGCGTCGGCCGGCCGATTACCGCAGCTGCTTCGAAATTCTAATCCGACGAGAGTGGCCCGAACCCCGAGAATGATCCTCTTCGACTCGCGCGAAATTATTCACCTCCGAAGTTCGCCGCGATGATTCATGGATGACCGTCAGTTTAACGATCATCCGCCAATCGTCGCGCGAAATTCGACGTGGATAATTTCGGCCCAATTACACGCCGTCGGGCGCGTCGTGTTATACTTAATTAGAAGCCAATCCACGGCGCCTGTCACGCGCTGTTTCTCGTCAAGGGCCGATTCGAAAAATGCCTAACCTATAAAAAATTAACTTATGAGCTGTCACGTGGGAGTCATATGGGAAATCGATATGATTTCTCATGCAAACTTCCTTAAAGGGTTTAAGGAAGCAACCCAGTGTAACATTTTCGAAAAAAAATTTTTTTTTCATTAAATAAATGAATAAATATAAATATTTCGCAATAAAGGGGTTACCGATCCCTTAATTTTCAACGGCTGCCCCTTAATCTTGGCCAGCCTCGCGATTAATCGCGATTAATCGAGATAAATTTAAGCGTGACAGATGGCGCTGGCGTCGGCGTACTATAACCGTTCGCGACGCGAATTTCGCGCTGAAAAACGCGATCGCGAGGCGACGCCCGGACGAGCGTAATGTAACACGGCTGATCGGCGATTATGTATACGGCTTCATAGCCGCGATAAAACGTCCGCGAGCGCCTTGGAAACCGTCGGGGGCAATTGAATTAATGCCAGCCTACAAATTGAAGTCCGTATCCCTATAGCGCCGTTCGATAATTATTGGAAAGTAGCGCGCCGCCGCTGCGGCGCTGAGCCGCGCCGCGCATATAAAACATGCACGTATGACAGTCCTTCAGGCTAAGGTCCAAGCGTTTTCTTGCGCGGATACGTTTTCGCAAACGCCGAGGCGTATCGATTTTGCGCGCGTCGATAACGCTGCGCGAAATGCCGTTAGTTGCGGGTTTCGGGTTTTCGGGTTTTGAAAGGGATTTTGTGACGATTTTTGTGATAATTCTCAGAGTAAGTTTCTGTTTTTCACCTAAAAATACAAAAATAGTAATTTGTTCGATAACAGATTCTCCCTAATAGACAAATGTCCTAAACCCCGTGGATTCGACGCAGAATCTACGTTCAATCCACGTCCAAGTATTTATCCACGTGCAATCCACGTGGATTCCATATCTCATGTCTATTAGGGCTGTAACATATCGCAAAAGATTGTATATGTCTCATAGGATGCCTCAAAAGACGATATAACGAAATGGCGATCCTGCCAGGATTACCTCGCGAAGAGTTACCGACATTACAGGGTCTCTGAATTAAAAACTAATAAAGCAGAAATTAAGAAATTAAGAGAATAGTTTGATTTTCTCACTTTTCGTATACATTTATTTTTGAAAATTGACATATAAAAAGGTATATTTGAGGAAAAAACTTACATGCCGTTTTCGAGGTGAGAAAAAAACGCCTTGTAATTTTTAGCAAAATGGGTTGATTGAATTGATTACAACTTGTGGGATATAATTCTCCCAAAACTAATCGTTTTGGGAGAATTCTCCCAAAACTAATCGTTTTGGGAGAATTGAAATTTATTTGTGGAAATTGATATATAAAACAGTATGTCTGATTAAAAAATTTACATGTTTCGGGGTGAGAAGAAAACGCCTTGTAAATTTTAGAAAAACAGGTTGGTTCAATTGAAATTCGGCTTGTGGGATTGAATTTCCCCAAAACTTAAGAATAGAACTGTTTTCCTTAAATTGTTTATTTTTGTCCACAATTATTTAAGAATTTAAGGTGATTCTTCTTGAAGTGCCGGAGTTAGTGTCTTTTCAATTTATAATGCACAAGTTTATTTTTACTTATTTTAATTATATTCGAATGATTGTTTGATAATGGAAGATTACATTCCATAAAAAATATTTCATTTTTCTACATTCTTATGGTCTGACATAATATGAGCAAAATGCGTATGCATTTTGCTCATATTATGAAAAAATGCGTACGGTTTGTCAGACCAAAAGAATGTATAAAAGTGAAATATTTTTATGGAATGTAATGTCCCATTATCAAATAATCATTGAATAATAATTAAAATATATAAAAATAATCTTGCAAATTTTAAATCGATAAGACACTAACTCCGGATCTCTAGTCTTGAAGAATCACCTTAATGTTGTTCGCGGAACATAAGTTACTAGGTTAGTGTATTTTATTTAACTTTGTTTAGAAGTTGATTTATTACTTGAGATAAGATCAATCAATTTTCTTACTGTGGGAGAATGTTGTGAAACGTACAAACATGATGTTTATAATAGCTTATCGTTAAAAGTTTGTTTCGCATTTTCGAAGTGAACAAAATCACGAGAAACAAACTTTTGTCGAAAACAAACTATAAAAATGGATTTGTTTTTAGAATTAAAATTCCCACAATCAAGGAATTGAATAATTTCTTGAGTTAGTAACTTTTCTATTAACTTTACTAGCATGATTAATTGAAAGTTGCAAGGGTAGTCATAGATTCAAATCATCAGTAATGGGAGAATACTTTCATGTATGAATTTTACAATTTTGTCAGTAACTGTTGACTGACAAAGTGCCAAAAGTTGTTTCTCACACATAAGGTGGAAAAATATCTTTTAGCAGATAAGAAGTCAATAATTATTTATTTATATTAATGAAAACTAAAGTTTCGTAGGTGAAACTATTCTTCCATTGGCAGGTTAGTAGCCAATGAAATTTCGCCTTTAAAATAGTGGAATTCGCTATTTCGTGTAAAAACGGTGAAAGAATCTTTCTCATCGTTAAATCATAGTTCAATTTACTATTTAGTCGTAATTTGAGAAATTTGTAATGTCGATAATCACGCTTTCGGCGTAGCCTTAAGACGATGTCACGCAAGGAGTCACGATATTACAGTTTTTCAGAGTTAAAAAATGACGAGGTAGAAGTAAACAGTTTTAGGAGAACAGTTCGATTTTCTCACTTTTTAGAATTTTGTTAAAGTAGATGATCATATTTAATGTTACAATAAAACAAAAAAGGTTCTTGACGATTTCATGGTAAAACGCCAAGAATGTTTAGCTTTGACATCTTAGTACGTAGAGTTTTCTAGATTTTTTAAAATCATTTAAATACATTTTTATTGGTCAAACTCAGTAATTTAATTTGTGATTCTTTGTTTAAACTATTATGATTCGATATTTTTAAAATTATTTTAACCTTTTCATTTCAAAAAAGTTTGTTGCAACATATTTTTTAAATGCAAAACTCGTCATAAAACAGATCGTCCCAGAACCTTCTTTAAAACTTTTTGGGCTGTACTTCGCGAGAAACTTCTTGATTTAAGTCAGTTTTGGTGTATAATCTAACGAAGTGTCACTTCCTTTTTGCCTTGTTCTGCACTCTTAGAAATGTCCCGTTTCTCATAAGAAAACAAGTTTCTTGGAAAAGTTCTACTTGAAGGATGGAAATTGTTGCTTTTAGTACACAACATTTTTTATTCGAAATTTTAAGCTTATTACAAATAGTATTAGGTAACAAGTCTAATAAAATTTTCTAACTTATAGGTGAACCAAATATGTTTAATAAATTATTTATAATTGTCCTAGAATTATTTCCATCAAGAGCAAACGTGCTCGTAGAAAGATTTTAATTAATAATATTAAAATGAAAATCTGAATAAATGCAACCACACATTTAGTGTGCGACTTTATAAAATGTACTTTATTTTGTATTTGTTAGGTTTATTGCAATTCGTTGGAGTTATACATCGGTTTGTTTGTTTTCTCTTTTGAAGTCCGGATGAAAGGGGAATATGGTTCCATTGATTCGCCGGTTTATTTGATTTAATTGCCTCGTTGATGATGAGAAAATTGACCTGGAATTGCGAATGGCCGGGAAAAGGTATCGAGATGTTTGAGCTGGGATTTAGCAGCGATATTATGAGTTTACGAGTAAATGTCAAAGGGAAATGGCCATTAAAAAAGGAGCACCATTTGGAAAAGCGATTCGCTCGTTCGATTTCGTGCAAAATTGTTTTCGTTAGAATGGGAGGCGAAAGACGTTTTCTCTGCCACTCGGCGATTTTTACAATTGTAAATTCGATTAAGTGGAACAATTGTAAACGCGCACGATGAAACGTGGAAACTGTTTGGCCGAACGGTCGATACTCAAAACTAACATTAACACAATAAGCGGATTCGTTGTAAAACAAAGCTGCCGCTGCAGTCCCAACTTTTTTCCGTTCGAGCCAACAAAATTACGCAACGCCGCAACGTTCTTTCATTTAAATTTACATAACATTGTGAGATTTTAAATATTGGTTATTGAATTACACATTGCGATGTACGCCAGATACACTTTTCATGTTTCCGAGCTTTCATTTTGTTCGTATTAAAAATGCGTTTTTCCGAAACGCGATTCATAAAAATGTATACAAAACGGGTTTTTCCAGCGGCAAATAATAATTCGAAAAATGCCGACTTTGATTAAAGAAATTACGATTTCATTTATCATCTTTTGCCATTTTATTACATATTCAATATTGGTGAATGAAAAAAACATGTACTTTTTATAAGCATATATAAATTAAATGTAAATAAACGCTTCTAATAATATATGTATAAGAATATGTATTTTTTTATATAAATAATATACCATTTTGAACTCGTAAAAAGTAGTATTTCTTAAATGAATTGATAGTTGAAACTTTGTTCCGGGGGGATTTAGTGGCCTAAAATTTCGCTCGAAAAATGTCGCCTGGCATTCCGCAAAAAGCGTCCCGCAATGCCGTCGCGCCGAACGACATTCTTCCGGCCAATATTTCGGCGCGATTAAAAAGTCGCGCCACGCCGTGTATCGCATTATAACAACGCGTTGCGATTTGGCGGGCGTTCGGCTGCGAAATTCCGCCGTTTCGACGCAGCGCTCATTGTTTCGTAATCCGCGCGGGAAAAACGCTTTCCGGGACAATAGCGTGCCGCAAAATATGAGTCGCGCATTCCGCGCGCGGCGACGGGACTAATTAAAATTGTAGTCTCGATGAAACTGGTGTCTTTCCGCTCATACGAAACCTTTTCCTCACTTTTTACCTTACATAGATATATTCTACACATGCGTTTCTTCGACATGCAATTTCATTTTTAGACATTTCTCCTCGAAGAAAGTAGACATTTCTCGCGACGAAAAGTTAAAAGATTTTGTTGACGAAATTTAAAAATGAAATTTGTTTAATTACATTTTTGCGATTAAAATTTTCTTTCTTTTCTAAGAAAGTGATTTTTGACAAAATTTTGAGCTATTTTATTTTAGTTTAATTTATTTTTAATTTATATAGTTTAAATAATTAATTAATAAATATAAAACTAACTAAATTAGTAGGTAAAATAATTTAGTTAATTTACCAAAATTGTTACAAAATTATTTTTGCGAATGAAGTGCTAACAAAGTGTGTTCTCCTGCAAAGAAGTTTTGTAAACGATGTTTCTTACAAAGGAAAAGGCGATTGCCAACTAGTTCGTATGCAATGCAAAAAGTGTCTCTTTCTTCACTGTGAAAGAAAGAGATTGGTCAGCTCGAGGAACGCGCGTCTTCGTAAAACCGAAATAATCGAATCAGTGGCGTTGCTCTTGACATTGACGACGAATTGTTTGCGAAATCAATAATGGTCGACGATAACGTGCATTTTTGCAAATAAAAATTGCGAAACGAGGGATTGCGTAACTTTTTTGCGGCAGCCGGGTCGGGGTGGGGGTAGGGGCGTTGCAGCGAGTGATTACATTTTTCATTTCTCGGCCGAGAACGGCTGCATTTGAATATCGATATAAACACATGGATGCACGTAATTTCCGGTGCCCGGGCAGCGAGATAATACGTTATCTGGAAGGTCCTTGATAATGCCAGATAAAAGGTATCCGCGAGACGATTTCAACCGGACGATGATTCGCGGGAATTCGTCAAAACTGGTCCAGTAGGTTTTTTTTCATTTAAAGGGAATAAACTCTGCGACGTTTCAACATTTATTTTCAAAATTAAGATTTTAAAAAGTCTTTTTTTATAATTTTTCTCAGCAGAAATCATAAAAAAGTGATTTTCCGTCTGTTTGTTGTATTTAAATAAAAATAAATAAATTTCTGTTAAGCATAAGGAAATCATTTTAGCTTGAAAACTTTAAAAATAACCAAGAAAACTGCATCTTTTTCTTCTAGTAACATTTACCATTTTTCGAAAACATATTTGATATTTAGACTTCCGTAGATTTAACTGAAATTACAATTATAGATTTTTTTGCCAAAACATTCTCCATAGAGTCTGGATTAAAAGTGCAATTTTCAAAATTAATCACTTAACTAAATTTTAATCGCTTTCATTTCATTAAAAAAATATTGGTTCAAAGTAATTAAAATTTAAAAAAGGAATTCAAATTATTGAATGTTTCCACGATTAAATATTTTCAAGGATACTGATTCAAATTTAACTGAATCGCTTTTACAAATATTTTTGTAATGAGTAAGGAAAAATGGCCTTTTAATTCCACATTGAATAACGCTGATAAAAGCAGCAGTGATAAAAATTGCATCACTAGAATGACTATCAAAAAGTGATAGCCGCACTATTTGAATATCTGCGAAATGTTAATCTTAAAGTAAAATGGCAACGCCAACCTCCAAACTGAAATCACGGATTCAAGGGCAAGAGCAATTTTTTCCCTCTCATAAACTCTCTTTCTTCGCAGCTTTCTTACGATAGTTTCGGACAGTTTGTCTCGACGCTGGAAGCATAATTTTTTCCGACGAAATCCAATCGACTTGTTTAATTAAATGGATTGACCAACCACTACTTACCATTTTTTAAAGTGTAGCCTCGTTATCGATGAGGCACTATCTGTGATCAGGATCTGCAATCTGAGATAAATCATGCACCAGACGATAGTCCGCAGTCGTGCTAATAAAATTACTTTAAAGATCAGAATTCATTGATTTTAGTGTTCATCTCCAAACAGATTTTTCCGTCATTGTTTGAGCAAAGGTTAGGTGGAAAAAACTGCACAAGTTGGAAAATGTATCGTGTTTTAGTATCAGAACTAGTAAAATGTTTCATTCAATGTACTGACATTTTTATAAAGTCTTAACAACGGTTTAAATGT
Organism: Ceratoteleas bidentatus; assembly: GCA_022817645.1. Classification (NCBI taxonomy): domain Eukaryota; kingdom Metazoa; phylum Arthropoda; class Insecta; order Hymenoptera; family Scelionidae; genus Ceratoteleas; species Ceratoteleas bidentatus. The sequence continues at coordinate 2,435 of JABFPB010007849.1, read as the reverse complement.
AAGCATATCATTTTACTTTAATCAAAGTTATTGGAAATTTTGTTAACTTTAAAGATTTATAAGTATGTAAATGTGATCGTTTTTCTGTTGGAAATTAACACTCATTGATTTCAATATTAGTTATCTGTCCCTAACTTTATGGTGCAGAAGATATTTTAATTAAAAAATTTCTAAATTTGTAGTTGTTTTACCATTTTTATTTTACAAAAATAAATTTTTATTTTTATTTTTAAGAATAATTAAAATTTACCAAAAATCTTAAGATGAATTTTCGTGATCTTGTGTTTTTAAACTAAATGTGAAATAATGTTTTTTCCATTGCAAAAAATTATAAAAGAGTATAAAAGAAATAAAACTGAGCTATATTTTCCATATTTTCAATGGTAAATTTATATAAAATTTACCATTGCGTCGAAGTTACGAATATATTCAACATAAATAGACAATTATTTATATATCTATTATGAAGAAAAACCTAAAACAATTTAAATTATGAATACGAATGTTTATTCCAACATTCAAAATTAAGTTTCAAATTTAAAAAATCCAATTCTACATTAAATACAGTTTTAATATAAACATAATTATTTCGAAAATTAGTCAAATTGGCAGAAAAACTATAAATTATACAATACAAATAAAAAAAATTCCTTGTGAACGAACCTATTCACAATTATTTTTCGGATCTCCATTTATAAATGCTGCATAATGAAAAACATCTTTCATTCACTAAATCGACCATAATTCGAAAATCTCATCTATAAGAAAATTGTTTTCCAATTCGTTCAACCGGATTCGATCGGTTTCCTCTCTAAGGCGATGACAAAACAATCGGAAAGTGGTCGCGCAGGTGCGCCGGCCAGTTTGTTCGCATTGTGGCCGGTTTTCGGAAAGCCGGGAGAGCGCGTTCGTTATTTTTCGGCCGAAAAGCGATTAGTCGAACGCGCACTCGGACGGGGCGCAAAATCGCGGTATTGTCACACGGTTCGGTCGACACAATTGTACGCCGATGTTTGCTGAATGAGCGTTGATAATACGCTTATAAGCAGATAAACGTTTGTACAAAGTGTAAGACGTTTTCGCAATCGAATTTAAATATCGGTATTTCAGGCCGGTTATCTGATCCGCCGCGCTATCGATTCACTACTATTTATTTCTTCCTTTTCGTTTCGGCCTCGTATTGTGTAATTAGGGGTTTTACCGAACGTCACTCCTTGTCGTTCGATTCGATCTCAAACACGGTTCTAGATTACAAACAAGAAATTACGTGCCTCCAAAAAAGTTGTAAACAACCATCGACTAATTGGAAGAGTTGAAAGAGTTACAATCATCGATTTTGAAGTTTTTAACTTTAACAATTTAAAAATAATTGTTTTTAAATTTTAAAATAAAAGATTGTATATTACATTTTAAATGCTTTAATTTAAATTTAAATTAATTTTTGAAATGTTTTTTATATTTTTTTAATTTAATTTTTTATTTTTTATTATTTTTATTTTTTTTATTTTTTATAATTACGAGAGAAAAAAATGTTGCAGCAGCGCCTTTCTTATTACGAGCAGAATCTTTTTGCGTGAGGATTTCTGTCACTCAATGAACTTCGAAAAAACTCCGAATATTCCAAAACCATGTCGAACCCTCGAAAGGTGATTCCATCGTGAACAAAAGTTCTCGTCCGAAACATCTCGTGGCGGAAAGACAATGAAAAAACGAGTTTCCCTCAAAACGAAAAGCGCCGAGAGTCCATTGTCCCGGATCGACTGCCGGGCGCAAACGGCCGAAAAAATTTGGCGCGATGGCCGGCCCCAAAACAACTACAAATTAACTCCGCTGACCGAGCGGCCGAAAAAAAGATAATAATAAAAGTGCGTCGTTCTTATTGAAACGCTCCGTCGGCCGTCCCGATGGTTACCTGTTGATTCCCGCGGGGGCTGATTTATGCCCGTTCCGGGCCCGGGCTTTTTGTGAGCGCCCACTCGAAAATCCACGGCGCCCATTGTGCGCGCTGGAGTGCATTCCTCCGTGACATAATGCGATATTCGCACGGTCGAACCGTGCACGGGGCGCACAGGTATCGGTTACAGGTTGTCGGGGGCCTGTCACGGGAAATTCGAGGGGGGAGGGGGCCGAGAAGAAAAGTCGACCCGGGGGTCCAGGGCGCTTTGTTTAAGGGCACTTTTTGTGTCGGAGAAGTCCAAAGGATGGCGCGATTGTGAACGAGTGGCGCCCCCTACCCCCTTTTTTCGCAAGTTCTGTCCTGCAATATTGTTGTGGTCCAGTTTAGTGAAGGTTTTGGTTTTGGGGAATTTTGGGGGGTTTCAGAAAGTGTTAAGGTGATTCTTGAAGAATCACCTTAAAGTGATGTCGAAGTTCTGCTGCCACGGAGTTAGGGACTTTGTTTATAAATATAAATCTATGGAGTATTCTTTGAAAAA